>BQKZ01002918.1:54771-72858 GCA_036244855.1 Temnopleurus reevesii | reverse complement strand
GCTTATTAAATAATGTTTATTATATTGCTTTTCAGGTATGTGTAAAAAGACTAGATGGATGTTTGTTATTTTAAAAGATAACACAATTCTTCATTAAATTGAATATCTCGGGTGTTGCTGAAAAATTTCTGACCCAACAACTGAAATAGTTTGGTGTCCAAGCAGAAAAAAACTTAACCTTTGAAATGTTGATCCTCGTATTTAGCCTTTGGAAAATAAGTAATTCAAATAATGATCCCTTTTAGTTTTACAACAAGAAATTTTGAAATATTCACTGTTGGATCATTAAACCTTCTGAAAAATGAAAAAAAATCACCATCTAGCACACAAGTACATGTTCCATGTTCAAAAGGTTCAACAATCATACCAAAATGTAGACTCGAAACAGGTGTAAACGCTTTTCAGTAGCTGCTTCAAAGTTTTGAAACGGTATTCCTCTTGCCACCCAGGCAATTTAAAATTAGGCCATGTCCAAAAGAAATCTAAAAACTCACCATTTTCACCAGTAATTTCATCGTCTTTATCTTTGTTCTAACTGTTAAATTCTAAAGCACAATTGTACTCTTTGTTTTCAGCGGTATAGAAATAATCTATAAGCTGGGCAATCAAATATTCCATTCATTTTGAAATAAGATCACATTATTATTCAGACTATAAGATCATCAAAGCAGTTAATATGCTAATGAATCATTTGACAAAGTGATAGCACCTCTCATTCATTATCATGTCACACACTTCATAACTGGTATCTATTCTTTATTCATTTACTTTTAATTTACGGGGGTCATCTATCTCTCTACTTTTGGTTATAATGAAACATTGACCTTTATCTGTAGATTGGTGATCTTGCTGTTATCCTTAGTTTTGTTAATTAAAAAGAAATATATATATCTCCTGTTCAAATTGTCATATCAACTACTCTCCACATCATAATATCAGCTCTTTTCCACCCATTTCTCCGTTCTTTTTAGACATTCAGCCCCTATCCCATTCCTAAACTTATCTACTATCCTCCTCCATTCTCTATCATCATGTCCTCCATTATTGACAGCTAAATACAAGGCTAAAGAGGGATGGAAAGCACAACTTAATAATGAGAAATAATTAATGTCTCCCTTTAGTCGAGCATATCAGTTTAGGGAGATGTTTTTCACCGCTTGTTTTGTTCGTACTCCAAATTTGAAAAACATGTTTTGTCTAGGCTAACGTCACTGACACCATAACATCATCTGATTTCCACCTTGTCTATTGTTTGTTATTATGCCCCGTGATATCTTCTTCGTCCCAGGGTTGTTTGGTGTTCCCTCAATTCACATCCTCCATCTTTACATTCTCCATAGAGACCGGGTTTTATACTGTTTGAAAGGAATGTTTTAAACGTTTGTCTATTATGTCATGCTTTTTAAACGCAAAGAATTACTTAATCTATTTATCAAGCTCTTAATATAGGACTACCCTATTCATGAAGGAATTTGTTAGTTGATATATTTCATGCTTCCCTTTCTTGTATTACGTTCAACTCTTTACCTCTCTTTCACTTCAGCCTACACACGACACAAACACAAACACACACACGCGCACACACACACACACACACACACACACACACACACACACAGAGTGCTCTTTTATAGTTCTTATCTGAGCCACTTCTAAACAGCTAGCACGATGGATCATATTAACTTCTAACTGTATATACACACTAAGAAATTAGGGTGCAGCGACCAGTGCAATAGCAGCACCCTGCATGCACACCTAGGGGGTATTGCTCAAAATCAACTGCAAATCAACTGCAAGTTTGCAAATTGTAACATGCATTTTCATTCGCGCACGGTATGCGCATTCACCAAGACGCGCATGAAACAATGGTTTTGATTGGTACGTTCCGATCAACTGCAACTTGCGATCAATTGCAACTTTTGAGCAACATCCCCTTAGGGTGAGGATGTGTACCCTAAGTGTGGAGATTTGTATCCCAAGGGTGGATATATGTACTCTTATGGTGGAGATTTGTACCCTTAGAGTGCTCTTATAGTGGGGATTTGTACCCTTAGGGTGGATATATGTACCCTTCTGGTGGAGATTTGTACATTAAGGGTGGATATATGTACACTTAGGATGGAGATATATATCCTTAGGGTGGAGATATATACCCTTAGGGTGGATGTACTCTTATGGAGGAGATTTGTACCCTTAGGGTGGATATATAGTACCCTTATGGTGGAGATTTGTACCCTTAGAGTGGATATATGTACACTTATGGTGGATATTTGTACAAAATAAGGGTGGATATGTGTACACTTAGGATGGAGATATATACCCTTAGGGTGGATATATTTACTCTTATTGTGGAGATTTGTACCCTGAGGGTAAAGATGTGTACCCTAAGGGTGGAGATTTGTACCCTTAGGGTGGAGATATGTACCCTTAGGGTGGAGATATATAACCTAAAAGGGTGGAGATTTATACACTAAGGGTGGAGATATATAACCTAAAAGGGTGGAGTTTTATACACTAAGGGTGGAGATATGTACCCTTATGGTGGAGATTTGTACCCTAAGGGTGGAGATATATAACCTAAAAGGGTGGAGATTTATACACTAAGGGTGGAGAACCTAAAAGGGTGGAGTTTTATACACTAAGGGTGGAGATATATAACCTAAAAGGGTGGAGTTTTATACACTAAGGGTGGAGATATGTACATGTACCAGCAGCTGCACTGGACCCCTATAGTTGCAAAATTGCACCTTAATTTCCTAGTGTGTAGTATCAACTTTTCCATTTCAATGTTAATTAATGAAAATGTTCAATATAATGTGGTAAGCAGATGTCTAATCATGCTAGAATAGAATTGTAATGTTGAACTCAATAATTGTTCACAAATTTGTTGGTTTCTTCTAAAGGCATATCTATGAATCAGATTATCATTGGTAAATCTGCATCTCTTCATGCCAGTATATAAACTAAAATGCAATATTTTGACTGGTGGCAGAGTGATCAGGTGTGTGATTATGTAAGCAGTAAACTTAATTGCTCTAGCCAACACATGACGCCTATGTCTCCAATCAATCTAAAAGATTGTGATAAACATACAGGAAAACAAATCTACACTGCCTTATTTTCACACTTAAACATTTATTCATATCCCAAAATCTCATATATGTTGATTTTTCATCATCAAAATGATATTCATAACATTTTTTTTGTTATTCGACTTACAATGTTGATTTAACCATTGTTGTCAGACTAATACAATCAGCTATTTGTTTTCTTCATATTCTTTAATATCTGTTGATAATTAATCATGCACAAAGGATCATAATCACAAATCCAAAACACTTTTCATATCCCTCTGCACCCCGGAATAGTCCAACTTGATAGATGGAGCATTTCAAATGATGTGTTTATTAATTTCTTTGTTATTGCAATGCATGGATACTTTGCAAATTATCCTAAATACATGTATATTATCATGATTACTATTACCACTGTCATTATTTTCTTATATTATTTTTCAGCTTGATTCCTGCGTCCCTGCAAAACTCCTACACTTGTCAATGTCACGATCCTATCATCGATGAGTAGCCGGCCAGGTATGGACCCTTAATTACCAAGCCAGACGAAGCCCTTTACACCTGTTCCGATCCCATCTACTTCACACCATCAACAAACCACAGGCATGTTGCTAGCACACTTCAAATACATCGCATTCCATGCATGCTTACTCACATTATTTCATTTAACCCACCTCACGAGGTGCTTTATGATTTAATGGCTGTGTAATATGACGTGGACTTGTATTTATAATAGGCTCCACGCATGATGCGTGTTTGGGACTACAGATGTCGTGCCGTGCAAATATCAGTGACAGATTAGTACTCGAGATGCATGGCCCGCTCGGCTATGCTTTATTTTCTCACGATATATTGGGGAAATTTTAACCCTGATATTTTGTGTCTCGAATGTCACCCATGGTATTTTGCTGGTAGAGTTTGCGATGTACTTTCCTAAACCTTGCCAAACTTTTAAGATACTGGCACAATGTTTGCAAATCATTTCAAGTCATTTCCTTGATACATTTTGTCAGCTTATTATAAAAATATCTGCAAAACTTAAACAGCAAACATTTTAAGATTTCATAGCAAATAGCAAATGAAATATGATAAAAATTTAAAATACAAAGCAGATTGTGCGACAGATATATCAAACTATACAGAAAGGCAAGTAAATATGTTGTGAACTCTGCAGGTTGAATTGCAGTCAACAGTTGAGAAGTTGGAATAGCTGACATAATTTATGAGAAATTATTCAGGACCCCTATTACACATGCCCATATCCAACACGAAATTGAATAAAATTTACTGTTTTTAACAATGAAATGTATCAAAATTTACACCACTCTTAATCAGTTTTATTCAGTTCTGCTTTTCTTCTGCATGTAACAATTTTCATGTGTTGTATGGTATAAAACAAGTATCATATTTTTTGTTCTCATACTAATTCTAAACTGTAGTAAAGAAATAAATGAATACAGTCAAAGCCAGGGCATAAATTAACCAAATGTCACCAAAGGCCAGGCCTTAAGTACCCAATTGATTAGCCTGAATGCACTCCTAACTTGGGACTTTTTAAGCTCTTTTTCTTTTCCCTTATTTGCGCTGTATTACAAAAATGTGCCTTGTAGAAAAGTGACCTTGCTTAAAAATACTGAAATCTTAGGCCTGCAAAGTACTATGACCACTTACATATATATATATCTGTATCAACCTTATACTCTTCTTTTTTTTCAGTGATACACACCCAATATAGGTTCAGGAGTTTAGGATCAATTTACATCAAGTTGTATTATGTAAATGAATTAAGTACAGGTCAGTGAGAGATGCTGGTAGTTTGACAGTACTCCACAAAAAAGTATAAGGGCACTGAATGCATTATTAATGATGGCCAATCACCCTGATAAGCATCAGAAGATAATTACAAATATCCATTGCCGTAATCCTCCCACCCTGCTTTATCATCCAACTGATATTCATCGTCGATAATAGGTTTCCAGATGATATCACTCGTAATCTCGAGGCATAGTAGGGTTAAACAATTTTGAATATTTTGAGGGTATCCACAGGATGATGGCATTTTAACATTTCCATTTTTTTAATTAGTTACTTTGTTTCTTGATATCGATTTTCTCATTTGTCTAAATAATAACAAAAGATAACAAATCATAAT
The DNA here is from genome assembly GCA_036244855.1 of Temnopleurus reevesii. Taxonomy (NCBI): domain Eukaryota; kingdom Metazoa; phylum Echinodermata; class Echinoidea; order Temnopleuroida; family Temnopleuridae; genus Temnopleurus; species Temnopleurus reevesii. Next base: position 67,632 of record BQKZ01002918.1, on the reverse strand, counting down.
TTTTTACAAAGTCATCAAACATCATCTGCTATATGCATAAGCAATAAGAACATATTATATTCATATTCCCAATGCCGAAGAAACATGGCTGTAACACCTTGGACAAATAAAGAGAATCTGATGATTTGCATTATGTCTTTTATTTATGTGCTTAATGTGAATTTTTAATTGTGTTTTTAGGTGATTTATCTTTATTCAGGTTATGATTATTATTTTGTTCCTGTTGATTATTTTGTTGTGTGTTGTTGTTTTTAATCATATTGTATGTATTCGAACTAGGACCCGTCATGGTGTAGTAGACGAACCAGTAGTAGATTGGTTCGAGCCCCACCAATGGCGTTAATTTCCTGCAAGAAATTTATTCACAAAGCTGCACTCTACTCAGGTGTGATTGGGGATCTGTAGGAGACAGCAACATATTATCTGATGATGTGAGAGCCTATTTGGCTGCCTTGATGCTAGGCTTGATTTGCCACTCATTGACAGGGTAATAATATCTGAAACACTTTTGAGCAGTCATACTGACTGATAAGGCGCTTCATAAATTATATTATTATTATTATTGGGCTTCCAATGGTCAGGGACCGGAAGTGTCCTTCCCTTATTCCACCCACAATCATTGAGCGGTAATTAACAAGCTGCATTTTAATCTTCTTAATCAAACTAATCAGCTTGACTACCAGTAAGTAGTAATGGCAATATGTCTGTTATACAAGGTACTAATCAAATGATGGAAACCTGCAAATTGAATACTGAAGAAAGTATATGTACCAGGAAAACTATGAATTCATTTCCGTATTTAGGACTCAGAACCTAGACTGATATAGAAAGCTAATTTGTACTAATATATGTAGTTTGTATTGGGTAACAAATTATCAATCAGCAGACATCATTTTGTATGTAAATTCAAATATTCCATTTTACTTCATGCAAGATAATGGCATATATTTCAAACATGCAATTGTCATTTGAAAACAAAAAACGTCTTTTAATTTGAAAGGGTCTTATGGTTTCAAAGATCAGCTATTAAGAAACACATTAATCCGTATTAGCTGAATGTGTACTAATTCATTACTTCTTGTAATACACTTCTTCTCCGCAAACTGTCTATTAATTCCTAGGTGTACCAAAGTAAATTTAAGTATTTTAAACTTTCAAAACTACGAGTTATCTATAATCAGATTTTGTTCACATTTTTGTGAAGAAAGCAAAAACCAACATTGCAATGGATGTATTTTCCAACAGAATATGATAAATGCCATGAATCAAAATGATCAATTTGGTGCAATTTAACTTTTAAAGAATAGTAAACATCAGAAAAGAATATAGTTTTGATTCCAAGTTCTTATTCTTTGATCTCTTGGTGGTAACCCCAATGATTAGATCCAAAGAGACAGCAGTGATCACTGAAATATCACTAAAAAACCTTCAAAATTGTAATGCAAATTCACTCAAATTCGCACTTTTCTGATATACATTTCCAAAAAACTATTCAATTCATCATTTTCAAAGAATAATATAACACTCACCATAATCTGTGTTTTCAGGCTCCCAACAATTTGAGGGCCAGAAGTAAGGTGTCTGGAACCTATAGAATGTGTTATCATCCTTCAGAGTAAGCACGTGATCCGTTATGGGGAAGAAATAGCCATGTGCTGCTAGCAGCGAACCTAAGTGTATTGAATTGGCTGAAAAAAAAGAGCAAAAGTGACAAATCATTTTAAAAAAGGTGGAATTATTGTTAAAAAATAATATGGTTCAAGAGTTATGGGAAGAAATAGCCATGTGCTGCTAGCAATGAAACTAGGTGTATTCAATTGGCTGAAAAAAAGGAGCAAAGGTGACAAATAAAGCAAAATATGGTAGAAATGTCTAAAAATATTGCATCCAATGATTTTTATAAGCCTGATGTGGCTAAAAATATGGTTCAAATGTTTATATAGAGCAGAAGAAGCCTTTTTCTGCTAGCAGCAAACCCAAGCATATTGAATTGGCTGAAAAGGTGACAAATAATGTAAAACATGATAGAAATGTTTAGAAACATTGCATCTTATGGTTTACAATCCTGATATGGCCAAAATATGGTTTGAGAATTAGGGGAAGAAATAGCCATGTGCTGCTAGCAAACAAACACGCATTGGATAGCCATCTAAAAATGCTCATTGAAAGTGTCAAAAAATGGTAGTGTGATTCTCACTTTAAAATCAATACATGTAAATTTGCAGATTTCGAATGAAGTAACTTCACAGTACAACCCTTTCCATTCCATTATCTTGTGTCTATCAGTGTATTTAAAGTGCCATATATAAGTTACAATACTAATTACAAAAATATGATATACCCATGATATGATACAAGTTGTTCTTATTAAACTGCCATTTGTTAATAAGCAGCTATGTTCACCTCCACATTATCCGCTTGATTCAAAGCAAATATCACAAAGATGTGCTTTATTAGCAGCAACACCGTTATTCCAAAACCAAAATATACCACTTGAAGAAATAATCTGATACGTTTATGCTAAATTTTTATGCTTGAATAACTTAGAATATATCCCAAGAGGAATCAATCGATGGAATCTGGAGCATTGAGGGAATGTAATTAAGACCTTTGGATATTAGTGAAAAAGGTGCATAAATACCTTGGTCGATATCTAATGTCTTCATTAGCCATTGAACCAAATCAGCTCCTGCAGGAAAGATGGCATAGAGAATAAAAACATTAAATATCTTCAAAACTTCAAAAAGCCATTAGATAATAGATTGTAAAAGATAGGATCTCAAAGGGTATCTGAGGTAAAAAAATATAAATTATATATTGCTTAATTACATGAAATTAAATCAAAATAACTTTACCCGACATAGGGGGTGTTGCTCAAAAGTTGCAATTGATTGCAAGTTGCAGTTGATCGGAACGCGCCAATCAAAATCATTGTTCCATGCACGTCTTGTTAAATGCGCATACCTTGTGCGAATGAAAATGTGCGTTACAATTGGCAAAGTTGCAGTTGATTTGCAGTTGATTTTGAGCAACACCCCAATAGTATGGATTACTAGTTGAAGGACTTAGAATAGATAACAGGCTCTTAACGATTGACTTAGGCTCTGTGTGAGCCTCTTAGAATGTTCTTTTGTATATACGTCCCATTGTTTCAGTGTGTCAAACGGTGTAAAATAGTCTTTGTACAAGCTATCTTTTGATTTATCACGATAATCTATCAATTTTAAGGATTCAATATTTTGAAAACTAAACACCCTCTTAGTGTCATGAGTGTTTATGGTGATCAGTTTTAAATGAATATTAGTTTTAGCTTCAATTATGCTTTATGCTGACAAGTACCTCTTTGACACCCTATTCAAACTTATGACAAGTTTAACTGGTGTTTAGCAAGTGTTGGGCTTGTCTTCCCAATCTCACACTGACTGATATCTATCAATTTTCATTGCCATTATGTATTGTCTGACAATGTTGTGTTACATGGTGCTCATTCTTGTTTAATATTTGCACTTTTGAAAGCAATTTGCAATCTAGATTGGAAGATATTAATTATAAAGAATCATTGAAGAAAATCAATTAGTTGTTCCAAGATGATTGCACATTACCAGACAAAAGATTGATTTTCCTCAATAATTTCGAAACCTTTTATGAAACTGATGCATCCTGAAAACCTACACATTTGTTACGGAAGTAGTATTTATGGTTTAAAGCGATTATCGAGTACTTGCAAAGAACTTCAATTTGGAAAAATGAATGATTAAAATAATCTTATGTTACAAACAAAGCACAACGTGACTTATGTAGACAAGGGAAAACTAATATGATAACCTCAAACCGGTTAAAAGCGAAATTATGTCATTCTCCACGTGCGCTGTCCACTGCAGCAAACACAGGAAGCAGCGCGTGGGACTGGTATAAAATCTGTCGGCCCGACATGGCCCAATTTTGACCCTTTATTTGCACATTTCTCTGCCATTATACATTTTCTTGCAAAACACTTTGGCACATATTATTTATTCATAGTTCTGAACATTCTTCTCACATTTTGTGCGATTCTGTGAACATTCATTTTATTTTTTTAACAAATACCAGAATATATCTTTAAATGAGTGAAATTTGTTCCTATACACCGTGATTGTAATCATTTATTTATGGAATATGTAATAACGGAAATGAAGAAAGGAAATCATTAAAGGAAGGAGATCACTATGAAATCAAACGGAACGAAGCTGGACAAAGTAAACAACTTGTCATAGGGAATGATTTGCGTTGCGATACAAAATATATTTTGTGAAGCAACTTTTTCACATAGAAGTCTATAGTAACGAATTGGCAAAGTTTCCACAATGTCTAAAACTGCTAATCAAATGTGAAAAGTTAAATCATTCCCTGCGTCAATCACGCTCTTACAATGACTATAGCCGAGAAAAGAAAGTATCTGCCCTGTAATTTAGCGAATTGGTGCTACACATGTTTTACATTTCTTTGCAGAGTAATTGGGGAGGGTATTTCTGGTCTGTCCTAGAGCTGTTATAAAGGCCAGAATGGGGAATTGTAAATTGTTCTTCAATTTTAAAGTACATATGAAAAAGGGGGAAATAAAGAGAGCGGGACAGATGATGGAGAAATGGGTGACGGAGAAAACAAACCGTCACCGATTTTACGAACCGGCCTACTTGCGAGGGGTGGTTGAACAAACCAGTCGTAGCAATTCAATGGAAATAAATTTAAGTTGTATGCAATTGTAATTGATGCTATGTTGGGGTTTCTTCGTGTTCAAGCAGTTACAGGCTGGTTTGTAAAAACGTTGACGAAACATAAAGGAATTGTAACAAGGATAAATGAGGAACAAAAGAGATGGTAATCCAGTAGAGATATCAAGAAGATATCAAGAATACTAACAACAAAGACGAGAAAAATCCATGAACAGGAAGAGGAAGTGTGGATAAGAAAGACTGATGATTAAAGCTCAGGTTGATTGGGGTCATGCAGTCATGAATAGGATATTGACAAGGACAAAATAAATGAGTAAGAAAAGTAATATTAATCAAAATACTCTAATTCAATACAGGATATACTTGACAAAACCTACATAAGGAAACTTACCATAATTAAAATATATGTTCATATCCCACTCCTGCCACCATGTAATGAATGCTTATGCTCATAGTTTTATATACTTGTAACAGTTTCTCTTCATATCCTACTCCTGCCACAATGAAATGTACTTAATTCTGTTTGAAATATTTCCTCACATTCTAATGTAGTCACAATGTAATGCTCATGCAAATGATTCCATATGAAAAACATAGCTTCATATCACACTCCTGTCCCCATGTAATACATATAATTATTCAATACCTTACCTGTAAAAACACTAGGAACTTTTGACATGAAACTCTTGACTGTTCGGACAGGGACACCGTTCCTTTCATCCTGCATTCGCTGGATTAATTTCTCAATCTGTAAATGAAAATATAATAAAAATATACATGAATTAGAATACATTGTTTCATTAAGAATTTGCTGAATTATTTTTTCAATCAATAAGAAGAAATAATAGATACACACACAAACTATTAGTATTCAAAATACATTATTTCATCTAGAAATATGCAATTCTAATCTTCAAAGATGTATATATTTAACAGAACATATCATGATCATCACCACCCCATCATCTTCATTTAACGAAGTCAGCATTTTTTCTTCAAACCCGGGTTAAAAATGATAACACTCCCTCATACCACTTTTTCTGGCTTGAAAATGTTACCCTTTCAAACAAACCCTAATGCTTTCCTTCATCTTTCCATTTACCAAGAGTAACATTATAGAAGCATGGAGTCATCTAATACACATTGTTTCACCCTGCATTTGCTAGTATAAGTTTTTGGACTTCTTTTCACTTTAAAATGTTAAATGCTTTAATAATAAACCATACAATTAATTATAATTTTCAATGTTGGCCTTGCACTAATTGTGTCATATTTGTTGATATACTTGTGTGTTCACTTCACTTCCTTGTCATTAAGATTATGATTAAAATTCTGCTAGGATCGAAAGCTCAAACTCTTTTTTTTTTTTTTTTTTACTTCAATCCTTTAAAAAATCTTTAAAAAATAGGAAATTTCAAAATTTCTATGGCCTCCTCTGAATGGGATCGATGACCTTGTATTGGCAACTTTTGGCCAAATCTGTGACAAACTTGTGGACAATTCTCCATAAAATGTTATAAGAAGAATTAATAATAGATTTAGACTAATCTGTTCAAAATGCAAACAGAATTGAAAGGCATGCTCTATTCAAATAAAAAATTATCTAAGCAATTTGTGACATTCATGAAAAAGAAGAAAATGTAGAATTTGCTACACAAAATGGAAAATTGTCAGACATGGCGTCACAGATTTTGTCAAAGTTGCTAACCTTGGATCCCCATAAGAAAATATTGCCGGGAATTTTAAAGCTCATATTTTGTCAACAGATAATCTGACTTTGCTCAACTTTTCATTTAGTTCATTTAATTCTTCATTCACTGACAGCATGAGAATTTCACAGGTAGTTTCCCATTCAAATTGCATGTTTGAGATTCACATATTATTGTTTTAGGGAGTATATTAAAACTACTAATAACCACAAGCCAACATAGAATATAGAATAGAATAAAATTAGTAGTAACAGCCAAACCAACTTTGCCATCATTTAATTTCTGTTAGATGAAATTTTTTGGGGAAAAAAAGCTAAATAATCATTGTCTCCTTTCTGTGTATCTTCCAAGCACCTTCCTTGAATCTTTACACCCTAATATAACTCTCATTTTCTCCTCTACTTATTATTTTGCAATTACTTTTTCCTTCACATCCAAAATATTGGGTCTCCAATGTGTCAAACTTCATCTGAATCTTAGTATCAATCAAATAATAAACTTTATAATATTGAAGTGTGAGAAATTCAAACTCCTTCTAAGATTTAAAAGTGTAATTTTTCTCAATAAGAATCAATAACCAGTTTATCAAATCCATGGTAACATGCATAACAAATGGGATTCTTGAACTTGAATTGAATCAAATGTATTGTTTTTTACATCACACTATATATCACTCATATGAAGATGTCAGACAAATTAATAATACATGTAATAATAATAATATTATACTTGGGTATGAAACAGAAATTAAACTAAATGGAATATAGAAGTGCTATATGGCGTAAGCATTAGAGCTTGATATGCTTGCAGCCCTGAGGTGTACATATATAATAAACATATTCACTTTAAAATGAATACGGTGAATTTTAGCAATGTAATCTGTAAGGGATAGCCACACCCAACAATGGCAGGTACAAGTAGGTTCAATGCACTCACACTATAAGCAGAATGAAGAAAGAAAATTGACAAACTTAACAACTCTCATTCAACCCTTCACAACAACTTTCACAAACAACAGAAAGTGGCTTCCCTATTTATTCAGCAATCATATGCAGCACCCGTTCAACATTATTTTCTTTGCAGGATTAGAAGGAACACTTATTTCATTCTCTTGAGTCATTGCCATCGGGGAGGCTTGAATGAGATTTTCCCCAATGTCACATATTTCTTTCTTCCTTCTGCTCACTGTGCCAAATTGATGAAACTGCTTAAAGAAGAACCACAAAGGAAATCACTAATACAACATATTTTACAAGTACGAAAAGGTGATTATGTGGATAATATGTTGAAAGAACTGTTTTATATCAAATTCGATCATGTAAAACAAAAAACCTGATTTTAGGGAACGCTTTTGCATTTCGGTTTCGGGATCTTTCGAGTTATTTCGAGTTATTTTGTGTTATTTCGTGTTATTTACTTCATGACGTCAAGGAGAGTACATTTGCAGAAGGAATCATTTAGCATAATTTAGAGGGCAAACTATCTTCCTCTACATGCTTTGAATTATTTTATTTATATAATTTTTTGTCCTGTAAAGCTATCCAAAATACTATGACGGCAAACGCTCTTGGAAGTAAGGTGCAAGTGCATTGTTGTCGTAAATCAAATGGTACGCTCGCACATTCTTTCCTTTGTTTCTTATGCCTTTTATATCTGAGAAAATAATTGCCACACTCAAGGAGTTGGGTTGTTATTGTAACATTTCATGCATTGGACATGACTATTTACTGAACCATTTCAAGCAGTGTGTTGTGGATGCATAGCTCTATTATGTACACATAAGGAAATTCCTTCCTCTTATTCTGCTGAGTAATGTTGAACAGGAATACCCCGTATAAATCGGGGAAACACTTTCATTTGTGTGCATATAACCTTTTCGAAGGCTTCAGTGGAAGTTGTTTGGTTCGTCCAATTTTTGTTTCATTCTTGCTCGAAATGTCTTCCCTTTTTTTATCTCACAATACCAATCACTTTTCGCACTCTGTTCGCATTCCGTTCGTCAAACCCGCACGTTCCAGGCTTGATAATGCCTTCGTGATTCTCCTTTTAAATGTGCTTCATACAATATAATATTTCAAACAGACCAATTTTACTGAATATGAAATGAAATTGCATGGAGATAATCCACCCTCAACATTTCTTCACCTATATAAACTGTACTCTTTCCTGTCTAATTTGTTTTTGTTTCATAATATAACAGTGTTGGACAATTGCAATTTCCATTTATATTTTGTAACCATACACATAGAGTCATACATTTCTTTAATCATATGAATGATTATCAGTAAAGAATTGTGGTCTGTATATTTTGAATACCTGTCAAATAAGTGCATAACATTTAAAATGTATATCTCAATAATTATAGCAAATATCAATATGTAGCAAATTTAGCAAGTACGACAGTAGTAAATAGAAATTTGATAAGCAAATATATGAATGATATAATATATATATATATATATATATATCACATCCAAAAAGCTATCTGTATCTGCCTAAGTTTGTAGTGTAAATAAATACAATCCAGCTGCGATCATTTCTATTTCAAATAACTATTATCTATCCATTTAAATAGCCATGGAAAATGGAGCTACCCGTCATTGAAAATGTGACATGAAAAAGAATTTCTTTTACATCTAAAATTTCAAGCACAGAATATTTAGACATTATTTGAGAGATTTTTAAAGCAAAAATGGGAAAATTAACGAAAGTATTTTTAATTCAAACACACATGTATTATTCTTTCAATAAACAACTATCTGTCCATTTTTTCTAAATAAGTCAAATCATTGATAATGTGACATGAAAACCAATTTCTATTACATCTTATACAATATCAACACATATATTGAGAGATTTTCAAGCCGAAATGGAAAAAATAATGAGAGCGCTGTAAATTTTGAAACACATCTAATGTTCTTTCCAAAAACCATCTATCTACTTATATATCTATCTATCTATCTATCTATCTATCTGTCAAATTCATGGAAAATTTGACTTGAAAACCAATTCATATGATATCTTATACAATATTAAGGCATGAATTGAGAGATTTTTTAAGTAGAAATGTAGAAAATATGAGAGTACTGTAAATTCAGACACATGTATTATTCTTTCAATAAACCATTATCTATCTATCAATAAAAATCATTGAAAGTTTGTCAGACAATATTAATACATCATTTCAGAGATTTTTAAAGCAGAAATGGGGAAAATAATGAGAGTACATGTACTATAAATTCAGATACACTATATAATATTCATTCAATATATCATTATTATGCATCTATCGAAATAATCAGTTTGACATGAATACTAATTTATATTATATCTCAGACAATATTAAAACATTATTTGACATATTTTTTTAAAGACATGGGGAAAAATAATGAGAGTACTGTAAATTCATACACATGTAATATTCTTTCAGCACGCCTGAAGATGGTGAGAGCAGAAGAGCTCCTTCACAGAGCACACAGAGTGATACTTCCACTAACATGCATACATACAATTACAGTAACAACCCCGCACACCCCATACGCTATAATGACAATACACATATGCACAAGATGCCTAGCTCCACGCACCCCACACACACACACACACACACACACACTCATGCATCGATACCACCACCACCGCTACCACCACCGGCCGCTGTGTGGTGCATGCACTCACTCCCACACACACACACACACTCTCTGTCTCTCTCAAGGCTTGTACAGTGCTGCGTCTGACCCGGCGCTGAAATAGGAGTACAGTCTACACATACATACCCTGCATTCAGACTAAATACATCATTTGCTTGTCACTGCATACAGGCTTCTCTGCCTATGCTTTGTGATACAAATTTGCCTATGTGCGTCACTGCATTGATTACACTGCCATTTTCGGCTCTAACATTGCCTTTTTTCCCCTTCTTTTTCTTTTTATTCTTTGTCTCTCTATATATCTCTCTTTCTCTCACCGTACCCCATCATTACCAACCTTTCTATGTTTTAATCATTCTTGCTTGTAAACAAATTCATCGCACCGTTTCTAAGTATCCTACTGTCTGGCATCAACACCATTTTCTCGCTTCATAATTCCATCACTTGTAAATATCACATTTTTGTATATCAAGGGCATATTTATTACTCAGACATATTGTGGGTAAAACAGCATATCTAAAGATATTCTGGCTGCGCGATTGAAAAAATTAAATCAAACTGTCTGGCCTATGTTGTTATATTCAGATGGATGAAAAAAACAACCACGAATGCAAAAATGAAGAATGTGACACATGCACATATTTTTTTTAGCTTTATGCACTAAATGGTGACTTGAAGCCTAATACTTTAAAGTTTCATTTATGTATCTAGGCATACAGAGAGCATCAAGAATTGGCAGTCTGTGACTATTTTTTTTAATGAAAACAATGTTACATAATTCATTTCAAAGGTAGAAGCAACAACAAAAAATTATCAGCTAAACTCAAAAGAAGGTATTGTATCATTAATTTCATAGGGATGACCTGTTTTTCGTCTCTAAATTCATGTTACTTTTTTCTCTACATTGAGTATTCTGCATTATGAATACATCAAAAAATGTAGACAGTTATCGCTTTTCCATTCATAAAAACAGGGAAAAACGATTATATACATGTACATGTATAAACATATTATATTAAGTTATTGGTTATATCAAAAAAAGGTTATATATAAGATTGGCATAAATGCACACCTTCTCTCATGTACATGTATATATGTACATATTTCCATATCTTTACAGGCAAGAATCTAGGATTGCCTTTGAACCAAGGAGAAAAAGCGTTTCAAAATGTTTCTTACAAGCACAAGATAAGGGGTTGCACATAACATTGCGCCACCGGGCTGTCCGTTTTCCTTCAGATTTGTTTTCTTTTTGAAAATAAATTGGAGGCACCCCTGGCTATATGCCTGCTTTACATCTTTACATGTTTATTTCGAGCTTCACTTAGGGTGTGTTGCTAAAAACCTGTGATCAATTGAAAGTTGCAGTTGATCGGCAAGCACCAAAAGACCATTCTTTCAAACTTGTCTTGTCACAAGCGCAGACATGGCTAAAATGAAAATGCACATTCCAATTTAATAGCAACTGACTTGCAATCAATTTTAACTTTGTAGCAACACCCTTAATATAGAGTACATCCCTTAACTTATCAGAAAAGGGATCATGAGGTATAATTGCATTGCTATTACAAAGAAAGGACAATCATACTCTATGTTCATATCAGAGTAAGATATTAGATATCACGTACAATGTGTAAATAAACAAGGCATGCCAAACAGATATTGAAGAAAATGTATGAGGATGAAGTTAAGATTCTAAAAATAAGATTTCTGGGGCTTGGTTAGACATGATATAGTCCCACGCTTATCATAAAAGGAACAATAAGGGGGTGTTGCTCAAAATCAACTGCAACTTTGCAAATTGTAACACACATTTTCATCTGCTTGTGGCATGCGCATTTAATAATACGCGCATGAAACAATGATTTTGATTGGCGCGTACCGATTAACTGCAATTTGCGATCAATTGCAACCTTTGAGCAACACCCCCTAATCATTATTGCATTGCAATTACAAAAAGCAGACAACTATACTCTGTTTTCATATCAGAGTAAGATAGCTAGAAAGGGGTGATATCATTATCATGTCAAATGTGTAAATAAAGGAGTCATGCCGAATAGCTTTTGAAGAAAAGTATAAAGATTAAGAGGTGTGTAGTAAGGAGTAGACTGGAATTGAATGGACACCATGTTTTTCTCTGGATTTTTTTTCAGTTTCTCACCATTTTCAAGTTAACTGGGGTTGTGCCCCCTACTTCCTGGCTACGCGCTTGATTAAGTACAAATTGCATTAATTGGGACTGATTGGTCATATTGTATCCCTACATGCTATTTCTTGCATCAGCTACATAGTTACAATAAAACACATAACAATTTAAAGGAAAACATCCTTAACAATTTTGCATCAGTTTATATCCTACATGTAATGGTGTAGTAGGGCTGTAGATGATAATAAAGTGGATAATGACTCTATGTTCATATCTGAGTTAGATGGCTCGAGAGGTAGCCATCATGTTGAATAACCTGTGCACACGTATGTAAACACATTATATGAACAATAAGATTCTAGAGGAAAAAAAGTACAAAGAATAGAAAAGGAGTAATAATATTTTTTGTCATGATTGATAGTTCTTACTGAGGTACTACACGGAATGTCCTGTGTTAGCTTCACAGAAGATACATTCATACTAATTGTGCATGAACCTTTCCCCTGATTTTGCTTGGATGTAGATGCTGAACATGATTTTGCTATTTTACTCTATAGGATGAAAATTTTGCCCGGGTTTTATTTTCCCTAATTTCACAACCCTACATTCACTAAAATCTGCATTCATTATACTGGGTATAGACT
>BQKZ01002918.1:34313-45448 GCA_036244855.1 Temnopleurus reevesii | reverse complement strand
GGGGGGGGGGAGAAATGGGAGAGGGGAAATAGGGAAGTGAGCAAGAAGGGTTAAATGGCCATCAATGGGACAGGTATATAAAAGCAAAGTTCATATCTTCCTGCAAGTATTAGAATTGTTAAACATATATCTTACTGCCAGCATATACACAAAGTTTACATTTATATCCTAGCAACAAGACTTGTGCTGGTATAACAATCATTAGGGTGTACTAGGAAGTTGTGTTCATAAGTAGGCTGTATCATTTATTGGTAGCTAGAGGGAAGTTGCATCCAAAAGGAAGTTAACACCTCAATGGCTTTTCAACAGCTGATATATTAGCTAGGATGGGGTTTAGTAATAATTATCCATTTTCTAATAGTGGCTACACTTTACTTATACTTCAAGGAATAAATTAATGTCAAATGTCTCCCAACTTCTTGACAAACAATAGCTTGCTTTAAAAGCTTTACAGTGTCAGGGGTGAATTGTTTCAGGGTACAATCACAAAATGGCTGGTGGATTTGTTTTCCCCACAACCGTTGTGTTGACGAAATGTTGCATAATTTGACGGTACATTAGGCAAAATATTTCAGAGGTAAAGACAAAAATTCTGGCAGATTTTATTCAATTGATACTTAATAAACATATCCTTCTACTCAGTGCTTTTACCCTACTTTATAAGAGTTTACACTTTGGGGCTTTGTGTTGTACAGCCTTTATTTATACAAATCATCCTATGAACCTTACAAACATTTAGCACAGAAATATTTATCTATAATTTGAACAAAGCAAGATAGATCACAGAATAATCTTGGGTTGCAAGAAGCAGAACCACTCTGCGGGTTAATATTCAGGCAATTAGTTCATGAGGATTCAATCGCCCATTACACTAGCACCACTGATCTGCAAAAATGTTTAAAAAGAGCATTGACAGGCAGGTTACGTGCAAACTTTCTCTATACACAAACATTCTCTATACGCAAAGGTGATTATTGACATCCTGACAGCTTGCCAGGGGCTTTCACAATATAGCAACAATATGCAAATTTAACTCTAAGTATGCAGGATTGATAATAAATGGTTTCAGGAACACCATGAAACTTCATTCATTGGAAAGAAACATAGAACATCGTATAAATTTGAATCTGCAAGAAAACTGGCCTAATGAGGCATTAAAGACATTCAAGTTATACAGCATCCTTAAATCAAGGAGTTTGTAGAAGTCATAGCAAAGGTCATCATTGGTTTCTCCATCGTTAAGGAATTAGACACTTCCTTTTTTATGACCATTATTTTACTTAACACATATGTTACAATGATGTTATGTGCGTATATCAACTTCAGGCCGTTTGTCAACAATAGCAATTCTTCTCTGAAGAGGGTCAACTAAATGAAATCCCGACATAGCGCCAATTCAATGGGCATCCTATTGAACAACGTATAAAGAAGGACACCTTTCATTGGATTTATAAACTCATTGTGTGTAACAATACCCTCTGGCTCCCCTCACTTCGTGAAAACATGGACGATATTCCGGAACAGTTGGCATCTCTGTACATACAGCAGAAGTAATTGAGTAACGATGGTTCACGGAAATGGACTTGAAGTATGGAATTACTATATGATTTCCTTGATTCCACACTCATAGGAAGCCTACATCCTGTTATGGGTATGTCTACAGGTTGTGGATGTCGTAGTACTACTTCGTCAACCACAACCACTGATAATAATAAAACAACAATTATGGCAATTCATAGCATATTTATAACTTTTTCAACAATTGATTTCGTTTAATAAATTTCCAAACTGCCGGATTCTAAATGCTACCAAAATGGTTGATGATGTACATAAAATAGGCTGTGAAAATATTAGGCTTTAAAATCAACGTTTAGTGCTTAAAAAGAGTAAAATTAAAGATATCACATACATAGGCTCACTGTGCATTAATAAAGTGATAGTGAAGGCTTTTCATAGATATCTTGATAGCGTTTGTATAATTTCCTTCTTTTCAGCATTCTTTGTTGCTTTTTCATCGATTTGAATGAAATAACATAGGTCTAACATCTTGGTGTGAGAATTTTTCAAATGACAAAATGTTAATGTTAATCTCATTTCTTCCATCCTCTACAGTTATACATGGTCTCTTGTATTTTCTGTGTAATGCTTTTTTTCTGTTTTTCCTAAAAGTGCTAAATAAAGATGAAATGTAAAGTATCCAATAGCAAATATATTACATTGTTCTGATGATACTTGTATCTACAATGTATCTCAATTTTGATTTGTTTTCTATGCCAAAAGGGCACTGTCACTGTACAAAATAAAAGAGGCTAGCACCCTTCTGGCACAGACCCGACAAGATTATATGATATGTCATTATTTTTATTATCAAAAGTAACAAAAGTTTCATACCTTTAATAGTGTATATGATTTTATCACAATCTGAATATACCTTGATAAATGACATTGTTCATGCAATCCGAAATTCAAAACTATTTCCCTGATCAATGTTCAGTTTCTTGTAGATTAGGACAGCCAGATTCTTTTTTTATTTGGTAACTAGTTTCAGACAACCTACCAATCTTCCACTTTCTTCTTCCTCTTCCTCTTCTTCTTCCTCTTCCTCCTCTTCTTCTTCTTCTTCTTTTTCTTTTCTTCTTCTTCCTTTTCTTCTTCTTCTTCTTCTTCTTCTTCTTCTTCTTCTTCTTCTTCTTCTTCTTCTTCTGCTGCTGCTTCTTCTTCTTCTACTTCCAGTGTATGAACAATAATGCCATAATCACTTGAATGAATTGATCAATATACCATGTTACATAGGTGAGCTATAAACAATTCTAGTAATATGTGATGTTGCCTAGATCTTCCTATACAATAAATAAAGTTTATTCCACCTTCAATAGCTAACTTCATTTATTGAAACTGATCCCATGTTCATTAAAACATCATATTATCTAGGATGTCTAGATTCCTTGGGTATCTGGACAGCAGATTTTTAATATTTAAATCCAACAAAATGTAGAATATTCCAAGAATTCTTGTCACAATTGTTGACAACATAAAGGACAAATTTCTATTCATGATCATCATCTGATTGAATGATCTAATATTTTTTGAAAGTCAGAGAAAAATGTGATAACTTGGTCACGGCCTTGCTGAAAAGCAGTGTCTAGCCGATAGCAGGCTTGTTACTGTGATTAAATAAATATGATACAATACAATACAATAACTGTCTGAACATCCATCTCTCTATTCTTTCACACCATCACCATCACCATCATCATCACCACCACCAACATGAGCATTAACTTCATCACCAAAACTACTATCACCACCACTACCACAACCACTGCCACCTCAACCATCACTAAAACCAACTTCTTATTCCATTTTGTTTTGCTCCGTTTCCTGCCATTCCATGTTGAGGTCTCATTTTCATACACCTTTCATTAGACAAGATTTTGGTGTGCACACCCCTCAATTCAACCATAATCATCAACACCACCACCAACACCACCAACACCACCACCACTACCACCTAACTCTATATTTTCTAATTTACCTTGCGGTAGACAATAAGGTTCGGATGTGCGCACTCCTCATCAGCACCACTACCACCATCACCATCACCACCATCACCACCACCTGACTCCATATTTACTGATTTACCTTTCGGTAGACAATAAGGTTCGGATGTGCGCACTCCTTGTCAGCACCACCACCACCTAACTCTATATTTTCTGATTTACCTCTCGGTAGACAATAAGGTTCGGATGTGCACACTCCTCGTCAGCACCACCACCACCACCACCACTTAACTCTATATTTTCTGATTTACCTTGCAGTAGACAATAAGATTTGGATGTGCACAATCATCATAACCACCAACACCACCACCACCATCACCACCACCTGACTCCATATTTTCTGATTTACCTTTCGGTAGACAATAAGGTTTAGGTGTGCACTAGACAGAAAAATCTGACTCTCGGAGGGTTTTTTTAACGATTTCTGACTTTTGGTGGTGCCCCCTCCAGAGAGTCAGAAAACGCCCCAATTCAGCGTGTAGTGCAGGTTGTTGAAGCTACAATACACAGCGTCNCTACAGGTTGTGGATGTCGTAGTACTACTTCGTCAACCACAACCACTGATAATAATAAAACAACAATTATGGCAATTCATAGCATATTTATAACTTTTTCAACAATTGATTTCGTTTAATAAATTTCCCAAATGCCAGATTCTAAATGCTACCAAAATGGTTGATGATGTACATAAAATAGGCTGTGAAAATATTAGGCTTTGAAATCAACGTTTAGTGCTTAAAAACGAGTAAAATTAAAGATATCACATACATAGGCTCACTGTGCAGTAATAAAGCAACAGTGACACTTCATTTAATATTCATAGATAACTTGATAATGCCTGTATAATTTCCTTATTTTCAGCATTCTTTGTTGCTTTTTCATCAATTTGAATGAAATAACATATGTCTAACATCTTGGTGTGAGAATTTTTCAAATGACAAAATGTTAATGCGCGACAATGTCTTTAAAAGAAATGCAGTGAACCCTCCCTTTTCTCATTTCTTCCATCCTCTCCAAGTATATTACAAAAAATACAATAACTGTGTAACAGCATGATTTGCATAGTGAAATGGGTGACACAGGTATCACACTGATACTGTCAGAGCTCCGCACAAAATCTGTAACACCACTCCATATTTTGAAGCAGATCCAAATGGAATTAAAACTCTTCTTTCTCTGTCGAGCAAAGGAGAAATATATTTTAGCTGTTTACATACTGGCTAACTATAGCCTACCGGTTTATCTCTCCATGACTCTGTGTGGTGTAGTGGTTCTGACTCTTGCCTTTTGACGAGATAAGCGCTTCGAAGCCTGCCTATGGTATTCCTTCAACAAGACGTTTTTTCACACTGTGCTGCACTGGACCCAGTTGAAATCAGGTACCTTGCAGAAATACATTCCTTGAAATGCATGAGCACCTGAGTTGCTGGCATGGCAATTATAGCCAGGGTAATAACATGGTACTTCGTATCAAGTGCAGTATATATATTGTTAGGTCTGTGCCAAAAGGGCACTGTCACTGTACAAAATAAAGAAGCTAGCGCTCTTCTGGTACAGGCATAATGATATGATATATAATTGTTTTTATTCACCAAAATTTAACAAATACAATCATGGCAGTATTTACATGGTAATGCACCCATTATTTTTATTTCATCAAAAGCAACAGAATTTTTGTACTTATGATTTTACCACAATCTGATTATATGTTGATGAATTACATGTTCATGTGATCCAAAATTCAAAATTACATCACTGATCAATGTTCAGTTCACTGCAGACTAGGATAACCAGCCTTTTTTATATTAATAGATTTAGACAACCTATAAATATGCTGCTTTCTGTTTCCTCTTCCTCTTTGTCTTGAACTTCTTTTTCTTTTTCTTTTTCTCCTTCTTCTGCTTCTTCTTCTTTCTTTCTTTCTTTTTCCAGTGTGTGTAAAATAATGCCATAATTTGTTAAATAATATAGTCAATATTACATATTACATGGGTGAGCTTTAAATAATTCTAGTAATATGTAATATTGCTTAGACTTACCCATAAAGTTGATTCCACCTTCATGACAATATTATAATAATAATAACAATGAACGGCTTTTATATAGCGCTTATCAACTCTTTATGAAGAATTCTCTAAGCGCTCTACAATTGCAGCATTATTACCCTGGCCTTAGCCCGGCAGACACTTCACTAGCGCACTTGGCGTTTCAAGGAATAGATATTCCTACCAGGTAACCATTCACCTCACCTGGGTTGAGTGCAGCACAATGTGGATGAATTTCTTGCTGAAGGAAATTATTTCATTTAGGTTGTCTAGATTCATCTGGACAGCAGACTTTTAACATCTCATTCAAACAAAATGTTGTAAAATATTCCATGTATTTTTATCAAAATTGTTGTAGACAACATGAAGAATGAAATTACATGATCATTACCTGATTGAATGATGTATCAGTTTTGAAAGATCAGAAAGAAAAGATTATATCTGTCTGAACACCCATCTCCCCATCATTTCATACCATGATCATCACCACCACCAACATGAGCATTAACTTCAAAACCACCACTACCATCACTACCACAACCACTGCCATCCCCACCATCACTAAAAGCAACCTATTACAGTTTACTCCATTCTGTTTTACCCTGTTTGTTGCAATTTCATGGGTAGAAATTCCCATATTCCATGTTGAGGCCTCATTTTTATATACCTTTCAGTAGGTAAGATATGGATATTCACACTCCTTAATTTAACCATGATATATCACCACCATCAACACCAACACCAACACCACCACCAACACTACCACCACCACCACCTAACTCTATATTTTCTGATTTACCTTTCGGTAGACAATAAGGTTCGGATGTGCGCACTCCTCGTCAGCACCACCACCGCCTAACTCTATATTTTCTGATTTACCTTTAAGTAGGCAATATGTATCGGATGAGCACACCCCTCAATTCAAGCACAATCATCATCACCATCAAAACAACCACCACCACCACCTAACTCACTATTTTCTGATTTACCTTTTGGTAGACAAATAAGCTTGGGATGTGCACCATAATCATCATCACCACCACCACCACCACCATCACCACCACCATCACCACCACCACCACCACCACCAACACCACCATTGACACCACCCGACTCCATATTCTCTCATTTATCTTTCGGTAGACAATAAGGTTTGGATGTACACACTCCTAAATTCCCCCACAACCATTACCACCACCACCTCCACCACCTGACTCCATATTTTCTGATTTACCTTTCGGTAGAAAGTAAGGTTTGGATGTACACACTCCTAAATTCCCCCACAACCATCACCAC
The DNA here is from genome assembly GCA_036244855.1 of Temnopleurus reevesii. Taxonomy (NCBI): domain Eukaryota; kingdom Metazoa; phylum Echinodermata; class Echinoidea; order Temnopleuroida; family Temnopleuridae; genus Temnopleurus; species Temnopleurus reevesii. The sequence continues at coordinate 38,547 of BQKZ01002918.1, read as the reverse complement.
CACCACCACCACCACCACGTACCACCACCACCTGACTCCATATTTTCTGATTTACCTTTCGGTAGACAATAAGGTTCGGATGTGCGCACTCCTCGTCAGCCCCGGCACCGTTAACCCGCCGCCAGTGGGCCATTTTCTGCATAATTTACACCTGTCGCTGGGCTCCCGATACCACACGGCCGTCCCCAGACAGTCCACACGTCAGTCAACAGTGTCCCCTGTTGCATAAGCTTCCCACAGTACAATCACAAGAGATATAAAATGTATCCAATTAGTTCCACTTAATCTGCGCCGACACTAATTATGTCAAATTCGACATATTTCCCATCTCGAAAAGCCACTCTGCAATCGATATAATCATATCCCATGGACCGTAGAGTCGTCTGTACGCCGGGATCATAATCGTGGAAGCGCCAAATATTTGTATCTCCCTCCTCAACCGGTCTCCGCGCAGATATATTACTCCATGAAGATATGTTTTGGTTGCTACACATGTGAGAGATATTCCATGTATGATGTCCTTGTTTTGACGCTTTACGAACAAGTCATCTTTTTACATTTTTTCCTCAGTAAGGCGAAAACAATTACGCGATATATCCACAGAAGGGTAGCTCGCGCTATGTTGCTATCGTATGTAGACAGCGCAAGCGGTTTATGCACGAGAGCGCTCTATCTCGTTTTCTCCTTGCACTGTACGTGTGGTGGAAATACTGCGAATGTGAATCGAAGCCGAGAGGCGATAAACTGTTACGACAATACGCGAACTTCAATTTGACAGCTGGTCGACAAGCCGGGATTTCGTCTGTAATCAACTCGTAAAGAGGCACTAAAATACATCTAAAAACACAACCCCGGTCCGTTCAAGGTCCATTTGTGCTTCCAAAGCATTATGACAATTCATTGTGCCTTCTACATGGAATGAAATCCACTCCCTTTCCAACGATACACGGAGAATTCTGCACTTGTCACGGCCATACCTATATACACGTAGCGCCTTCGATATGTGGAGGTGGAATAGAACGCTCTTTACTGAGGGGATTGGTACATGAAGTGTACTCACGTTATAGCAGCTTTGGTCAATATATATATACGCCCGCCTCGCGCGATATTATCTCTTGCAAAAGATGGAGGGCTTTTCCCACTTCGTCTTCACATCTTGAATATAATCATAATGATATGATTTTATTTACCTTTGATATTCTGATTTAACTTAGGGTACATCACCTCTAAGTTTATCGTTTTTGCACTATTTACAAAAAAAAAACATTATTTGCTCACAACATTTTCAGTTACTTGCGTTCATAATTGTTATTGTTTATTTTTGTAGAGTGAATAAATAAAACAATTCACAACTAGTACATGAAAGTGCTTTCTATATCATTATTTTTCATAAAAGCCTCCTTTATAAGCATTTTTTTAGTTCATTTCTCAGTATATTTCAACCTTCTTAATTGTTGCCTTATAAAATATCTTCATTGCGTTAACTATACTCATGTTCTTGTGTTTTAGAATTGTCATTCCTTTTTGTAGAGTGAACAATAAAGCTGTTATATAAAGGTCCATTTCAATAAAATGATATGCTTTTTTAAATCACTTTCTTCTGCTTTGTGACTGGTGTTAAGAACCCTTCTGCACATCGCAATGTAAAAAAAAAAGTTATTTGCTCTTGGCTGTACTTATCTAAAGGTTCATAACTTCCACTATTTATTTTTATATGATGGAAGATAAAGCTGTGCGATACTTATTAAATAAAAACGCATTCAACTCTTCATTCATTTTGTTTAGGAACGAAAAGGGCATTGTGGGTCACGTAAATATTTTGCTTTCACCAGGGCAATACGCTGACATCTAAATGTTTAGTTTTCTTGATTTCATATAATCAGGCTTGAAGTCTTGACTAATAGAAATTGAATAATCTATACTTCTCTCTTAAGAGTTGGTTTAATCTGCGGCTTTTTTTGGTATCATATGTCTGAACTTTTGTTTTGTCAACAACATTGACTTTCACTGCAAAAACCAGGGTGATAAATTTTTATACCGACACAGCGTTCATAATTATTACGTAACAAAAAGAGTTTTAGATCAAAACATTTGATATATCTTTTGTAATCTAAGACCATAATTTATGTGAATTACTTTTGAATGTCCTTCAGTAGGTCAGCATAGAGCGAAGATGAGGTTATTTTCAAAGCAAATGATATGTTTGTCCTCCAAACCTAAACACCAATATATTTAGATTTCAGATATTATAACAAAGCACACCAATCACTTCATAATTTATTCATAATACAGGCAGATCACGGAACTTCGACCTTATTTTTCCGCAAATAGAAATTAGAACCAAGAAACAAAGATTTTTTTTTTTTTTTTTTTTTTCATTTCAAGCACCTTATATGGTATACGTTCAATGCTTTAATATCAAATTGTAATACTCCTACTCATAATAATTACAATTTTTGCGCATAGAACTACCTTCTTTAACGCCCTAATTTTGGCTGTGAAGTTTGATTTTTATGAAAATATTTGGAAGTGTCCATTCCGGAAGTGTCCATATGACCCGGGGGAAGGGAAGGGTATAGAGTACTGTCAATTAAAATAATATTGCCCCGTTCAAAAACCGTTTAATTTCAATTAGAGGGAGGTGTCTCTGTGTTTTTTTTTTTTCATTTTGACTAATCACAATCAATCTCTGAATATGCATACAAACGATGATGAGTTGATGCAGTTTGATTAATCATGGTACCGGGGTGCTAAAAATTTACAGAAATGAGAAATGAGTTAATACCATATACAGGAAAATTGATGTCTGACATGATACAAAGCATTAAAAAGAGTGACAGAAAGGAAGGGATAGAGAAGGATAGAGAGAGGGGAGGAGTAGGGAGAAGAGAGGGAGAAAGAGAGGGGAGCAAGGGTGAAGAGAAAGAAGAGAAAGAAAGGGAATTAGATATGACTGATCTTCCTCTTATCTTTATTACACAATATGTAAGAAATAAGTCTATGTGCGCACCGCACAGCTAGTGGGCTTCAAACTTTAGCTGATGAGCCTCTATTATTATTTTTTAAATACTGATTTTGCTTGTCAGGCCCTCGAAGGGGCACAGTTGGTCGAGCCCTACCTTATCAAACTAGCATCTTTAAGGATTAAAACATGCAGTACGTAATACCTTTTAGATTGCAATATTGTACCTTTTCGAAAGGATGCAATTTTGCACCAATTTTGCACCATTATTTATTTGAAAAGGACTATATAGGACGCTGCCATGACAACATTTTCATGTGCAGACAGCTAGTCATGGCACACTCATAAAAAAGGTGCAACTTTGCATCTTTAAGAATGCCAAAAATGCAACTTGGAATATCTTTTGGGATGCTATTTTGTACCTTTCTGAAAGCATGCAATACTGTCTACACCAATCTTGCACCATTATTAATTTGAAAAGGGCTAGGACGCCGCCCTGACAATATTGTCATGAGAACACGAATTTTATGGGATTATGCGGTACACTAGGAAAAAAAAGTTGCAACTTTGCATCTTTAAAAGTGCAAAAATGCAGTACTTTGAACACCTTTTAGGGGTGCAATATTGTACCCTTTCGAAAGCTTGTTCAAAACTCACTTATTTCTTGAATCTTTTTCATTATTCTAGTAACAATATCTATAGACCTCTACAGCGTCACAGCGCAGTAGAGTATATACACATAGTGAATGCGCCATAAATGATGCAATTTTGCACCATTTTTGTAAAAAAAAAAAATATGAAAAAACTACGGCTGCAGTTACATTGATCGACTCTGCGCCATGAATTATCGCTTCATTCCAAGTCAGATGATCTACCAACGGTACCCGCTCTGCAGATGGACATTGGGACATCCGTACTTCCGCTATCTTCGAGCAGATACTTTGTCTACCGCGAATTATTGATCAATGACCCGGGATTTTTGCCAAAATGTTCCAAGTGTCCTTCAAGGTACAACTGCATTTTGCGAAATTAAAGTAGTTCCTGACTATGTTTCTTCAAAATTTTATAAATGACACAAATCAAATACTAAATTGAATCACAAGCTTGAATTCTTACTTAAAATGCACCAAACAAAGGCTCCATTTCATAAGACAGTTTCTGCTTGAGACAAGCAAAGGTACAATTTTGCACCTCCTTCTAATGGCTCGTTAACATTACTTCAGAAGGGTGCGATACTGCACCCTGTTGAGATGTTTTTTTTTTTTTTTTTTT
>BQKZ01002917.1:31776-52353 GCA_036244855.1 Temnopleurus reevesii | reverse complement strand
AGAGAGAGGGAGAGAGAGAGGGGATAGAGAAAATGAGAGTGAGAGGGAGAGAGAGAGAGGGGGGGAGGGAGAGAAAGAAGGGGGTAGAGAAAATGAGAGAGAGAGGGAGAGAGAGAGAGAGAGAGAGGTAGAGAGAGAGGGGGTAGACATGCGCGGTGGGAGACAGACACGAGTGAAGAAAACAGAGAATATGAGAGGACAGAACTTAGCAGTATATTGGTAGACAATGAAAAGAGTGATTAGACATAGCTGTAAAATAAAGAGATGGAGAAGAGAAAGGACAAGGGAAAAATCTCAATCTATTTAAGGAACATCAGTAAGACGATCTTTGATTTGAAATCGAGCTTTAAATTTTGGCAAATTAACTGAGGGAAATAATCCTTTTAAAAAGCAAAATAGTCATGATTGTTGAAGATCACAGATAAGAGAGAGAGAATATCAGAAAGGAAATAAAACAGGGAATTTGTCAATAGAAACAAACTGCAAGACGGTCAAACCAAAGAGATGGTATCTCTTTGGTCAAACATATAGTTCAAGTATATGCATCAGACTAGCCTTAACAAAGTAGGCTGATAAAAAAAAATGAAATGAAAAAAATGAGAGGGAATGTAAGAAAGGCATAATTAAAGGCACAATAATATTTAGAAGGCAACACAGAGAATGTTGATGCCGAAGATCAGGGGCCTTTAACATAAAACAGATACGATGAATTTGAAATCAATCGTATCTCTTGACTTTGATACACGTTTTGCCATAGACTTACGATCAATATTTATCGTAGGTTTAATTGAATCATGCATGTTACATGCCCCAGAATTAATAGCAGAGAGAGAATACACGGGAGAAAAGGAAATAAGCTGATAAGTGGAAGAGAACAACAAATCGCAAGCCACTAGATATCCAGGTCAGGCTACAGGTCAAATACACATCAGAGATTCAGATGAGGACATACTGGAAAATGTAAACAAACCAGCGTGCTCAATAGTCTGCAAAACAGACCCTAATTTGCCACCATCCCCAAGTTAACTTGTCTTTTGAGAGTTACCTACTAATTGTACAATTATATTTTTTATGCACCCGTATATGTAGTCTCTGAATCAAGACTCTCGTCACTCTGCTCTCTGTAAACTGCCCAAACCAAAGCAAATGGGCAGCATGTGTCTGCACATCAGAATACTACTGCTTGCTCCCTGCACAACGATCTTCCATTTACACGCACAGAGGAAAGGCTGATATCGATGGTTCAGGATATTGCAATTTCATATTTATTCTTCATTTGCTTTTCAGGTATGTATAAGTAGACCATATTCATATTATCAAAACAGGATTTAACATGTTTAGACTCAAGTAATTATAGACGATATTATCGTCGATAATTTAGATTCAGTTTGTTTGACAGGCATGCTGCAAAGAAATAAGAAACGAACAATGTCAAGATTTACATTCAGTCTTTATTACTCATACTCATACTCATTGTATTGAAACAGACACTATTTTTCTTTATCATGTACTTGTAGTGAATATGCAAAGTTCATCTTTCTATAAGGTTTTATTGTCAACTTTCCTGACCAATTATATTTTTGTTTGACAGGCATTTCTTGACGATTGCAATTTCTTCCTGCTTAAAACAATTCTTTGTCCTGTTGACGTTTTGTTATATATTTGATTGAATCAACAAAAAGTATACATACAAACACTGATAGATGATTGGGACATTTGATTTATATTTTCAAAATAGATTGTATATATTGCAAAAGATATTATACACTCGAAATGATTAATTAATCTATTTGTGTTTTTTTTTTTTTTAAATCTTGATTCCAAATTCCTGCTAAGAAATCTACATAATAAATCAACAATTAATATTTCAGATAGGAATATGGCAGCCACTAGCTTTCAATTGGCTTATTTTTATACTCAATAGCTCAGAATATCTTCTTGTATGCTATTGCCAATTTTCAACCAAACCATACTTTGTTTGACAGGCACGGAGCATAGTGATAGTCCGCATTCTTCAGTTACCCTACAACATATACAAAGGGGTGAATTCGATCAACACACTTTGAGCAGAAGGGATAAAGAACATGGGACAAAGTAGACAACTTCCATTGAAACATTCGCAACAGCTAGAGGCACATACAAGAAATGGCTTTCAATCTTAATGCAGAGAAATATTAAACAAGCATTGGTGATATGATTGAAGGAAAAGGAAACTGCCCTTTTTGTGATCATCATGGTGCCATATTGTGGAGGCTTGAATGAAGTTATCTACTTTGTCCCAGTCATTGGTCNGACAGGCATGCTGCAAAGAAATAAGAAACGAACAATGTCAAGATTTACATTCAGTCTTTATTACTCATACTCATACTCATAGGCATGCCTGTATTGAAACATACACTATTTTTTCTTTATCATGTACTTATTAGTGAATATGCAAAGTTCATCTTTCTATAAGGTTTTATTGTCAACTTTCCTGACCAATTATATTTTTGTTTGACAGGCATTTCTTGACGATTGCAATTTCTTCCTGCTTAAACCAATTCTTTGTCCTGTGACGTTTTGTTGTTAATATTTGATTGAATCAACAAAAAGTATACATACAAACACTGATAAATGATTGGGACATTTGATTTATATTTTCAAAATAGATTGTATATATTGCAAAAGATATTATACACTCGAAATGATTAAGTAATGTATTTGTGTTTTTTTTAAATCTTGATTCCAAATTCCTGCTAAGAAATCTACATAATAAATCAACAATTAATATTTCAGATAGGAATATGGCAGCCACTAGCTTTCAATTGGCTTATTTTTATACTCAATAGCTCAGAATATCTTCTTGTATGCTATTGCCAATTTTCAACCAAACCATACTTTGTTTGACAGGCACGGAGCATAGTGATAGTCCGCATTCTTCAGTTACCCTACAACATATACAAAGGGGTGAATTCGATCAACACACTTTGAGCAGAAGGGATAAAGAACATGGGACAAAGTAGACAACTTCCATTGAAACATTCGCAACAGCTAGAGGCACATACAAGAAATGGCTTTCAATCTTAATGCAGAGAAATATTAAACAAGCATTGGTGATATGATTGAAGGAAAAGGAAACTGCCCTTTTTGTGATCATCATGGTGCCATATTGTGGAGGCTTGAATGAAGTTATCTACTTTGTCCCAGTCATTGGTCCATTCTTCTCACAGTGATAGAACGTGACTAGAGAGAAAAATGTAAACAAACCATTACATGACACTGGTCTGCAGGAGGAAATTATACATAGTGAGGAAAATTTTGGGATCAAATTGGAACCATAATTATATGTAAGGCAGGGAACTTCTACATAGTGAGGAAAATTTTGGGATCAAATTGGAACCATAATTATATGTAAGGCAGGGAACTTCTACATAGTGAGGAAAATTTTGGGATCAAATTGGAACCATAATTATATATGTAAGGCAGGGAACCTTGGAAATCAATGCGGAAGTACTGGGCCAGATGAGAGTTTGAAAACTTGGATTGAGGGAAAGGAAAGGAAAGGATGTAGTTTAGAGGCGTGTATCATTCAATTCTGAATATTTACGCCAGAAGAAGAAGAGAGAAAGAGGGTCGCTATCTTAACGTCTCCACCCGAAAGACGGTACGCGACCTGGTTTCGAACCCACAGGCAGAAATGAACCCAAATCTATATGACTGTCCCGAACAGCTTGATTTCAGGCGCACGCCACGGCGCCTCAGTCAGATTGAGAACAGAGCAACTCCTTTTATACAGCATAGTTTCATTCAATGTCAGCAGGTATTTAATTGACTTCTGCAGTCATGAATGTTTTTATTTCATAGTCTTATTAATGACGTCTTATAAATTCCCTATATTGTCATAATACTCCCTGTAGTTTCTTTTCTCTGACTTTTTCTATATTTTCTTCTTTTTCTCTCTCATTATATTTGTTCATTTACTGTGCATCCCTTGTGAAATGGCTTTGTTTTTGCTCTGTATTCCCAAATTAAGTGTTAAGATGTCCCCAATCACGAGTTGTTTTTACGGTGCCCTCCCCTTTTAAAATTTGAGCTGAGTGCTCTAATTGTAATATACAAATGAAAATAATGGTAAATTCAATTGGAAAATTATATACCACTTCCAACCATTATAACTTTGGAGGAATTAGGGGCATGTTTTTTTGTTTACCCATTTTTGCTTTTTAAAATGATTATTATTTTTCTTTGCCATAAAAAATATAATCTTTATTCTCAATTTATACAAGGTTAAAGGTATACCTGCTTATACATTCATTCAGAAATATTTAAATATTGACTTGCGCAATAGCGCAATCGTATGCATGAAACATAATTTCACATAAGATAAAAGATTCTTCTTTCTTCTTTACTAAATTCTACATGGTTCAGGTTTAAAGTAATAATTGTACAAAGAAGGGGAAAAAGAGGATAAAGATGTATGTCGATCATACATGAGTTATTTAAAGTGATTTATTCATTTTTTGTTCGATTCTTAACAGATCTCCAATCAGACATGGGTAAACGTGTAGCAATCATCGGTGGTGGAGCGAGTGGGTTGACAGCGATCAAAGCATGTTTGGATGAAGGTTGAGAGCCTTTATGCTTTGAGAAGGCAGATGATATTAGGGGACTGTGGGTATTTATTCTATTATTTTCTTTATTTGATTTTAAACAGATATCTGATCAGACATGGGTAAACGTGTAGCAATCATCGGTGGTGGAGCGAGTGGGTTGACAGCGATCAAGGCGTGTTTGGATGAAGGTTTAGAACCTGTATGCTTTGAGAAGGCAGATGATATCAGGGGACTGTGGGTATTTATTCTATTATTTTCTTTATTTGATTTTAAACAGATATCTGATCAGACATGGGTAAACGTGTAGCAATCATCGGTGGTGGAGCGAGTGGGTTGACAGCGATCAAGGCGTGTTTGGATGAAGATTTAGAGCCTGTATGCTTTGAGAAGGCAGATGATATTGGAGGATTGTGGTACTATAGGGAGAATAGGGATGACCAGGCGTGCGTCTTTGAATCAACGTTTATCAATACCAGCAAAGAGAAGATGAACTACAGGTATATCTTCTTCTTTTTCTTGTTTTTGTTGATGTTCATTTTCATCTTTTTCTCCCTTTTTTTCTTCCGCTTCTCCTTTTCTCATCTACTTCTGATTATTCTTCTTATTATCAATAATTAAGTTATTATTATTATTATTATTATTATTTATTCGGGAAATTCAAAACAAAACAATTATAGTTCTTCTTGTCCTTCTTGTTTTTCTTCTTTTTTTCTCTGTTTTTTCCTTATCTTCTACTTCTTTTTCTTTTTCCTTTCCTTCTTCTTCTACTTTACTTCTACTTGTTCTTGTTCTTCTTCTCCTTCTATTTCTTCCTTTTCTTTTTCGTCTTAGATTACTTCTATATGTACTCTAGATTACTTCTAAATCAACTTCTTCATTCTCAATTTTCGTCTTTTACTTCCTCTCATACATCCTCTCCATCTATCTCTCTTCTGCTTCCTCTTTTCTTCTTCTCCTTATCCTTGTCGCTATATGACCATCAGGGATTTCACAGTCCCCATTTACTCAATGAGCCATGATCATTATTTTAGCTTCATATTATAGCCACAGGAACTATGGGTGATCACTGCAAATTTAATGATTTTTTTTTTTACTAGCCACAGCAAATGTTTTTACAATATTTTTTGCATTTCATTTTCGATCTCTCTTTCCAGTGACTTCCCGATTCCAGCAGACTACCCAAACTTCATGCATAACTCCATGGTATTGAAGTACTTCCATCTCTATGCCGATCGCTTTAATCTCCGCAAGTACATCCGTTTCAACACTAAGGTGGACTCTGCAGTGTTTGCTGACGACTACAAGGAAACAGGAAGATGGAAAGTCACGACCACTCCTCTAGATGCTGGTGAACCGGTGACGCAGATCTTTGATGCCCTTCTGGTAGCAGCCGGACATCACTGTACGCCCAACATCCCAGAGTTTGAAGGTTTGAAAACCCTTGACAATTTTATGATTTAATACATTTGAAAAAAGGGATACATGATGTACACTTAGATTCTATTTCACATTTTAAAAACAATTTACAACTTCTCAGGACAATTGAAAAGAAAATCCCTAATATTTTTTGTTAAGGGGCAATTCCATGGCTTTGTCATCTCTATTATGCTATAAAGAATGAGTGCATTAATTCATGGAATTCCCTATAATTTGATATGTGTGCCACAGATATTTGTTTGTCTGAGACTATTTGTTTCATCTGTATTGAATCTCAAGAAATTTCAATGAACAGTGTTCAAGAGATTCAGCTTTTTTGGCCTAATGGACATGACGCATTTGTGGAATTGTCCTAGATTCAGATGAATTTATTATCTTGTTCAAGTCAATCAGTGCAGATAAAATATACATCCAAACAATATGTGAGTGAAGTCTATGATAAGAACAGCAACCGCATGATGACTATTTTATTATTTCTGGACATTTGTTTGATAAAACGCAAAGGTCTTGAAAGTCAAAGCGTTTTCTCCAATCCCATAGATTTTACTTGACAGTTGACCGTATGATGACAGCGAATCATAATGCTTTATTTCTATCCGGATTGTCTTCAGGTATGAGAGAGTTCAAAGGTCGAGTCCTTCACACTCATGATTACTTAAAGCCCAAAGGATTCGAGAAGAAACGGATCTTGATCGTTGGTGTTGGCAACTCTGCCTGTGACGCTGCTGTGGAGCTGGCTGTCCCTGCATCACAGGTTTGTATCCCTTACCGTTTTGTTTATCATTTTAATGCAATGGAGGCGCCATAGTGTAGTGGACTTACCTCTCGCCTTTTAACCATAGGGCCACGGTTCGAGTCCCACCCATGACATTAATTTCCTTCAGCAATCAATTCATCCATATTGTGCTGCACTCAACCCAGGTTAGGTGAATGGGTATCTGGCAGGAATATCTATTCCTTGAAATGCCACGTGTGCTGGTGTATGCCAGGATAAAGCCAGGGTAATAATGATGCAAAGTGCCTTGGGCACTCCACAGAGTAGATGTGTGTGCTATATGCGTGTGCTATCTATTATTATTATCAATGACTGTCATACCTGTCAACCAAAATCAGAATCTTGGCCTATTTCCATCATTAGACGGTAGCAATCTTTGGACACCTGTAATTATTCAGAATATAACACCATTGCACATCCACCTGTCTCGTAGGAAATCCTTGTGTTAATAGCATCAATGAAGAGAGAAAATGCACTGGAATTAGATGTGATTCTGGTATGCCTTAGTGCCTCACAGTAATAAAAAAACTTTGAACACTTTTTTTTTTGTCAGAACCACAAAAGCTTAATGCAAATTGAATGAGAAGTACTATTCCCATGTGACAGGTGCATTACAAGACGTTATTTGTAAACATATACCGATTTCTATTAACTTTTGTATCCAGCTGTGAACCGTAAAATAAATTTGAAAATTGAGGATTTTGATGTTAGGTTGGCAGTTATGTTTCATTGTTGAAGATTGAAATGGAATTTATCTGATTCAGTCAATCACTATCAACTCGTATTATCACACAACCATTTCACAAAATCTGCAAGAATGCAAGAATGCTTTACTCATACATTTTATTCTTTGGCTGAAACTGAAATCAACCAATTTTCATAATTCATTCAAGATATAAATTATTGAACCTCGCAACAGGCTTTGGAACTTGCGAAATTGTTTTTCATTGTAAGTTTTATATTGGATTATTGCTATACTCTTTATCATCTTGTGTAAACAGCCGGGCAGAAAGGAAAATCACAAAAAATTGAAAGATACACACGTATATTGATTTTATTTCCAACATTCATGTACTGGTAGCTATAGACAAAAAGCAAATAGAAAGACTTTTCCTTTGCCCATAGGCTTTAGAATGAAGTGTCAGTAATCTATTTGAGCATTTACTTTTCTTTCAATCAGGTTTACTTGAGTACTCGCAGAGGAATGTGGCTTGCCCATCGACTGTCGAATGGGAATATCTTCTTCCCAAACAGAGTCTTTGAAGCTCTACCATTTTCATTGAAGGAGAAAGCGATAAAAGCTGTTTTTACGTAAGTTCACTCTGCACTCCAATGTTTTATATTTGACCAAAATTCGAGACAAAAAATCTTTTCAAATGCATTCAATGAAAATGTTAAAAAAAATCTGCATATGCCATTAAATCAGCATATTTAGCTACAGGTATCTGTCATCAACCTAACTGAATGAACATACCCTAATTATAAAGAAAACAGAAATAAATAAAGAAATGAATTAGATAAGAGCCAATGAATGGATGGTGATGAGGATTTTAACGATGATGATGATGTTGATGATGATACTTACTTTTGTGGAAATAATAATGATGTCAAACGGATGTTCATTTTAAATTTGTTTTTGTTTTTTCTTTTGTTCAAGCATTGGAGTTCCTTTATTCCTCCCTCCTTGCTCTGTCTTCACATCCTGTTCTTTCTTTCTCTCCACCTCCTTGTTTAGCTTTTTCTATTTACTTGTGTGTTCACTTCATTTCCTTGTCATTTTGCTTGTGATTAAGATTCTTCTAGGATCGAAAGCTCAAGCTCTTTTTGACTTCATTTTAAATTTGAAAATGATTTCACTCTTCTCTGCTTCTTTGTATTTTAGGAAACGAGTTGATCACAAATTCCTTGGTATCGAACCAAATCACTCCGTGATGTCCATGCATCCAACTGTCAACGATTTTCTCCCAAACTACATCGTGAATGGATCCATCATCATGAAACCCGACATCAAACGTTTCACTCCTACAGGAGTCATCTTTCAGGACGGAACAGAGGTGGAGCTAGACGTTGTCGTTCTCGGCACGGGGTACATCTTCCGATTCCCGTATCTTGAGGATTCTGTGATCAAAGTTGAGGAGAATCAGTTTCCGCTGTACAAGTACGTATTCCCTCCAGACCTCCCGCATCCCACCTTGGCGTTCTTGGGGTACATCCAGCCCATTGGGTCTACCATTCCTATCGCTGAGCTCCAGGCACGCTGGGCTACCCGCGTATTCAACGGCCACACAAAGCTCCCCTCGCGTGACCTAATGCATGCGGATATGGAGCGTAAACGTGAAGCTTTAGCCAAGCGCTATGTCAAATCCCAACGTCACACCATCCAGGTGGATTTCATTACGTACCTCGATGAGATTGCGACCGAATTCGGTGTGAAGCCAGACTTTTGGAAGATGCTTCTCACCGATCCAGCTCTCGCGATCAGGTGCGTCTTTGGTCCGCATACAACGTATCAGTATCGTCTTGTTGGACCGGGGCAGTGGAGTGGTGCTCGGGAAGCCATCATGACGATCTTTGATAGAGTAAACAAGCCCCTACAGTCCAGAAAACTAGACCCTGTGGAGACGAGCAGCAGTATATTTAATTCTTGGATGCTTTATGCCATTGTTTTGCTGGTTGCATTATACTTGTTCTGGTTTTAATTAACTCTATGTGCGTTCACTTGTAAACCCTTTGTGTTGCATTATTCAGGGAGTGTACGTGTACACAAGCGAATCTGTGCAAAAGTGCGAAGGAAACAGTCCAATATATGTTCATTGACGCGAAGAAAATGTGGAATCAAGCATATCATTACTTTGTACACTGTATATAGGTGTTCCTACAAATTAGTATAAATCAGCAAGCCAGTTTGTGACATTTTGATGCCCCTGTTACATTGTGAAACCATACCTTTTTCATGACTCTATGGGCTTGGTGAAGAAACACGGAGTGGAATTAGATTACACGCTGATTTTAAATGTTATATTGTATCTTTGATTAAGTGGTTACATTATTTACATATATATCTTCACTCAGCTCACAGGGCCATGAAATGGGTGTAGTGTAACAATATTATAGAGTCTCCAAAATGTCACAAATTAGCCAGTTCATTCATCGAAATGCATCTCTGTGCCCTTGTGAACCAGTAAATCATGATGAATATGAAATATCAAGAATCATTGATATAATCAGAGCAGCTGAAATTGATACTCAATCCACTAGCCCTTTTGGCTAAAATGTGATTAAGTTAAGTTCCCTTTTGTCAAATTTTAATCCATCTCACTTGTCTTATAGATTTAAGTGATGTCGATCTACATATTCTCTTCAAATAAAATGTTATGTAAATGTTCTCAAATTGACCTTTGATGCTTTCATTCTTCTCAATTGTTAGATTTTACCTCATTTTTTATTGTCCACTTTCCATGTAATTACATTACTTTTTATATTGCAAGATTATTTGAAATGTTGAACAAAGCCTAAGTTCATGTAGTATCTTTAATCTGAAGATGAAATGGGTGACTTCAAGTACGGTGTTGAACGCTAGTGTTGGTGTTGCAGCAAAACAAACACCAGCCTCAACACCAAACTTGAAGTCTGTCGGTGTTGGGGTTTACTTCGCAATATTTTGATGTATTTCCGGTCATTCGTGCTGATTAATGGTGTTGAATGTCGTCTGCTGAACCGAGGATCACGGTTGGTGTTGATGATTTACGTGCAATTTTCCCATTCTTCAACACCAACCCCCAGAGATTGGGAAAATTGCAACTTCAAGTTCGGTGTTGGTGTTGGTGTTGAAATCATGCATTTGTTTTTGACTCGCAGAACAGAAGCAGTTTTGCTACGACAACCTGTGACATGTCAGTGGTTAATTTCACTTTACAGTCAAATTCGCTTACAAGAACCAAAACCACATACTTTATTTTGGAGGGCAATATCTTTCCTACTGGATTTTAAAAATAATTACACAATTTGTACCATGTAAAATACGTTAATTTGAGAATTTTGGACGAAAAATTACTTTATCGTTGAGTTTTTCGTGAGGCTTTGTGCGAGCGTGTATGACGTCACTCGGTATTGGGGCTGGTGTTGAGCGATTGATACGGTGATCGTGTCGCTTCTGTAAACTGACCAACAGTGTTGGAGCTCGGTTTACGGACCGTTTTGCTCTCTCAACACCAACACCGAACACCATACTTGAAATCACCCATTGTGTTCACCTCAAAACATCTTGTTTTTTATTCTGTCATTTGAATTTGTATGCCACCAAGGTGTTCCTAGACTAGAGGCATTATTTGTATACATGTATATCAATATAAATTTGAAGAATAATGTTGATAATAGTATACATGTAGCTTCATTAAATATCTATGCATATATTCTCTATTGTTCTTGATACTAGAATCAACATAATTATCTGGGAGTAGCCGAGTTCAAGGTATTGATTGTGTAATTCTCATGATGGGCCGTTGCAAAACAGAAGAAAACAATTTTTTTGTATCATTGTACATGTACCTCACAGTAATCAATCCAATACTTTAACAGGGATAGATTTGAGCTTTATCCGCCTGAGCACTCTGGTGATCTAGTGGTTATGACACTGTCCTAGTAACCCAGAGGTTGTGGGTTCAAATCCCGCTCAGGTGCTATGATTTTGTTCATGGCCTCAGAGTACTTTATCACAAAGCAGGAGTGTGTTGTGAGACAAATGAATACAATTTCTTTCTATGAAATTTCTTTTTAACTTTGTTGATTAAGTGGAGTTCACTCTA
The DNA here is from genome assembly GCA_036244855.1 of Temnopleurus reevesii. Classification (NCBI taxonomy): domain Eukaryota; kingdom Metazoa; phylum Echinodermata; class Echinoidea; order Temnopleuroida; family Temnopleuridae; genus Temnopleurus; species Temnopleurus reevesii. The sequence continues at coordinate 40,744 of BQKZ01002917.1, read as the reverse complement.
AATATTCAGTATAATATTTATAGTGTTTCCTTTTGAACCTTGGTTTTAAACTGTGACATTTCTATGTCTTTGTAATCTTAGTGTAGACTTCCCAACCATCCAGAATTAATATCAATATCATGCAATAATTATGCCTAGTCATACTGATTCATACCAAAGTTTATTATTATAATTGTTTGTATGATTGTGAATATTTTATGTTAAAAATGTACAAAATATAAATGTATAGAATACATCTTACTGTATCACTATGGTGACATAAATAGATGATATAAAATTCAATTGAAATTAATCTATTTCCATATTAAAAACTTGTATTACGATGTATTAAATATCAAACTGCATTTTTATATAAATGACATTTAATTATTTTGCATTTATTTTTGGGGATGTAGTTACTGAGATAGGATTTGGTTACCTCGATATTAATCCCTTGGAAAGTGTATTCACAAAATAATTATCTCCCTCTCCATCTTTTTCAACCAACGTAGCCCCCCCCCCTTCTGACTACTCGTTCTACCTCATCTCTCTTAATCCACTATCACAGTCTTCCCTTACTACCCCTGCCCTCTTTTGCTCTCTCCCTTTCTCTCTTCTCTTCCAATCTAGTCCTCCAATCTCGTCCTCCCATCTCCTATGTTCTCTTCTCTTCACCCTTTGTCGCTATTTCCCTTCATCACCCCACCCTTCACTTCTCTCTATACCTCTACTTACCCTTTTGACTGATGAAAAATAATTGTATTAATTATTAATCTTAATTGAAACTACACTTGAAAATATAAAAGTTGTAATCTTACAAGCAATATGGTCTCTTCAAAAGGATAAGTTTGATTAAATGATTTAATCCATCGATCAAGTACACTGTGAGAGTGTTTTTGGAAGTTCCAAGAATCATAAGAACTAATGATGACGATATTGACGATGGTGTTGACAATGGTAATGGTGGTGGTGGTGGTGATGATGATGAGGAGGATGATGATAGTGATGATGGTGATGGTGATGATGGTGGTGATGATCGTGGAGATGGTCATGATGATCATGATGATGATGCGGATCATGATGGTGATGGCGATGATTATGGGGGTGATTATGGTGATGATGATGATGAGGATCTTATTCTTTTGGGTGATGAAAGTGGAGATAATGGGGATGGTGATTAAAATTGTGAAAATGATGTTGATGATAATGATTTTTTTTATGATGATGATGATGACCCCTAAGGCCCTTAACCAAAATCACTTTTATCACAAAAGTCTTCAAATGTCAGTGGCACAAATGATAAAGTTTACAAACCAAGTTGTCCCTTTCCAAGAACCCATAGTCCTCTTATCCAAATAGCCAATGCAAAGAGAGTTGAGTAATGGAAGACAAATCAGGTAAAATAATCTAGTCTGATAAAAAACAATTTTATTTGGAATGAGAAAAATAAAGAAAACAACATGAGAGACAATATCACCAGACTAGATCAAAGAGGTTAAATTTAAACAAAATACGGAACTTGAGATTTAGAAAATCACAACCTACCAACCAGCCAAATCATATCAAAACATGATAAGTTTTCATTTTAGTGTAGTCAATATGAAATGAGGTTTTCACAACCCCACTAACATTTAGAGAATGTTGATGTTGGATAACTTAAAGAAGAATTAATCCTAGAGCATAATATACACATATAAGAAAGGTATCATATACCACTACTAATCAGACTGGATCAAGCTCTAAAATAAATTCAGAAAAGTGTAAATTTCCCGATATTTTAGAACAGGTCTTCGTCTGCTATCACATTACAAGGGGGCTGCCATTTTGTTCTGAACAGATATTTCGACGTGATCCATTGATATCATTTTGTATGGCAAGGGAAATATTAATTAAACTGTAAAATAGTTCAATCTTTGGCAAATAAAATACGTTATGTTGGAAAAAATGCGTGATAGGTGTCCAATATTTTAGTACGACTTATAAAAAATAATTCAGTCTTCAATTCATCTGTTTATACTAAAGAAATGTGCTTTTAGTGGACTTGCCTGGCATAACAGCATTTCCTTTATTTAGCAAGCCTTCTAGGTATTGTATTCTATTGTTTAAATACAGGTGAAAACGTAGCGTTTTGCCAAAGACCCTATATAAATGCGAATGCATGACTTTAAAAGGCCACCCTGTACCGCAGATTTTTGTTTTTGTTCTGGTCTTCATCTGATGGTATAATGCTAAAGAAAGTGATATACAATGGTTTAAATAGCCAACCGATAATACAGATTCCTTTCTTTCATTTGTTTTGTTACAAGGAAACTTGGACTCTACTCCGCAAAAACGTCATTACTCCGCAAAAACGTCACGCCTATGCCAATAAAACGCGATTCTAATGAACAAAACTTCCTTTTTAAAAATAAATCCAGACCAGTTAAAAGATATTGAAATATATGACCATATGTAAGGTATATTTTTATTCAAATTCTAAGCTTATATTTCGATCAAAGACGTTCTACTCGGAGATAACAAAATACTTTCTCGTACCAAATAACAAAATGGTAGCCCCTAGGGTATTGCTAGCAGACGAAATCGTAGCTCAGAAACTGAAAATTTATCTCCTTATGCTGTTTTTTCTTGTATAATAAAATATTCCATTAAATCGGTAAATATTATACCTACTGAAATAAGTAAATATACTTTTTGGGTTTCAATCCCCTTTAAAGGGGAACTTTACCCAGACATTGATGTACTCTCAGAGGGTGGAGAAAAATACAATGATCAAACTGTGATAATTTGAGCAAAATCCGCCAATCCGTTCAAAAGTTATGAACTTTCAAAGTTTTGATTTCTACCCCTAATGGGCTCCTTAAATTGGCAACCTACCTGCACAAAATGGCTGCCATTTTGGAGAACTCTCCATTCACTTTGTACACAGAATTTCATATTTTCTTCTTTTTCTAGAAAAGTAGACAAAGTTTAACTTCTCTCTTCACATATGGTATGGACATAATGATTCTGCATGCATTTTTAGATGAATCTTGTTGATCCCTTATCTACTTTTCTGTAAAGGGAACAAAATGTGAAATTTTGTGAACAAAGTGAATGGAGAGTTCTCCATGTTGGCAGCCATTTTGTTTGTGTATGTTGCCAATTTAGGGAGCCCATCAGGGGTGGAAATCAAACTTTGAAAATTCATAACTTTTGTATGGATTGTCCGATTTTGCTTAAATTTTCAGTTTGATCATTGTATTTTTCTCCACCTTTAAGTTCCCCTTTAAGTCACATGTACTATTATCATTATTATAAAAACAAGATCACAATTAATATACAATCAATTTGTATACATTCCCTCCGACCACTATGCAAATTTTCGACTGTAGATAGGCAAAGAACAAAAAAAAGGGGGGGGGGGAGAAAATAGATTGGGGGAAGTGCCAGTAAAACCTAAACTGTTATTAATTTATATAAAACTAACATACAATAGATTCATATAAAAAACTAGGACTGGGATAACTATTCTATGTGTTACCATATCAAAATTCTTCCACATGGGTGATCTAATAGCTAAGGAGAATAGTGCAATCTAGTATCCTTGAATTGTCATTATTTGTATTTTCATACAAACTTTGAGGTTCATTAAAGGCTTTGAACGAATAAGAACATTAAAGAAAACCAGGTATGTTTGAAGCCAGAGAATCACTGAGCTGGTTCTTCCTATGCCCTCTCCAGCCTCCCGTTCAAAAGCATGTTGTCAAAGGAGCTTTACTGGTTGCAAAAGGACTGGTGGTACTAGTACAGTCAAACCTCGTTATAACAAGGTCCTTGAGAAAGGAGAAATAATCTCTTTATTTACCGAAACCTTGTTATGTCAGGGCCCAAATAAGATACCAAGAGATGGGACAAGGAAAGCTACCTTGTTATAACGAGATCTCGTTATATCAGTGCTCTTTATAACGAGGTTGGACTGTATTTACTTCAGATCTATTTTACAATGTTGTGGCGAGGTCCTCGATCAATTGGATGAAGGCCTCTTCAACTGTACTTCATTGTTACCACACTGTGACACATCCAATATGTATTTGTATAAATTTGACACATTTGTGTGTTTTTATTTTCATGGTTCTTGAAAATTTGTGTACACACATGAATGCCCATCACACAGTGGAACCTATTGTGAGGCCAAGACCGCAAAATTACAAAACTAAAACCACTGCAAAAATTTCAGCTTGTAAATCAAATTAAACTAAAAATGATCAATGTATCAAGAAATGCCAACGTTAAGGAAGTATGAGGACAGAAATTAAAATGTCAATCACTAGACAGCTGAATCAAATATTTTCTCTTGAGAGAAAGTATAACAATAACCATAAGCTTTCTCTCATGACAGAAGACACTGTTCAGGCTTTTGGTGATTCACTTTTTAGTTTCTATCCTGTATTTTCCAAAAGGTTGGCATCTCTGATACATACTTTATAATAATAATAATAATAATACACAACATTTATATAGCGCTTAGTACGAAGTGTTTCTAAGCGCTCTGTGCATTATTACCCGGCTATAGCATGGCTACCATTCGGCGCTCACTGCATTCCAGGAATTTCTTCCTACCGGTACCCATTCACCTCACCTGGGTTGAGTGCAGCACAATACTGATTATGTATTCGTATATTTGAATTGATGTTTTATTGTTGGCTATTTTATCACATGTGTACATTTGTTTATAATATCGAGTGAAAATAAAGTCCATCTTTTATTCAGGAACATACTTTTCTATTTAATATGTTAACCCCCCTCCCCACCCAGAATTCCTTTGAAAATAAAAACGTAAATGGACAGTACACATGAAAACTTAAGACTTCTATTTCACATACTTCTTTGGATGTGATGTACAAGGCATCCCAAACAATACCACTTTCCGCCATATACATTTCATCCGACATGAAAATAAATAAATATCCCCTCTTTAACCTTTTCATCCAAAATTCAAAAGTTGTCAGTATCATGAGAAATAAATGAAAAAGAAATAATGTCACAATGGGCCACATTGTAGGCCATTGGTCTACAAAAATTTCATGGACATTCATACACAAACAGAAAACATTGAGGTAAAGGACACTGTGGTGGCTACTGACATTGAGGGCGCTATTTAGCTCCAGGCTGCGGCTGACCAAAGAATCCTCCTGACTGCTTGGCGGCAGCTCTTGATGGGGCTAAGCCAAGAAGCTTCTGAATATTCTGTGAAAATTAAGAGGAGTAAAGCAATGCATGATTATTTTTTTCAAAGCACAAATCCTTACTTTTCATTCATTTTAATGCCCCCAGCACAGAATATCAATTGGCCGGTTTACTGAAAATGAAAGATGTATAAATATGTTTCTTTCCATTGAACATAGTTATTAGTAACAATTAAATTACAATATTAGGAATCAACTTTGCAAACATTACTTGTTGCTAATTCAGGCAAGCTCACAGGTCGTCAAGAACAACCTATAAAAAAATGCATGAAAGTTCAGCTTTTAGGAAACCCATCTACATGTATTGCTTGTGTGTACTTATTAACCAGTACTGCAAAATTAATTGTTTGTTTAATTATATGATTTATAACTAGAACCAATTTCACACTTTTTACAGCAGTATAAATTAATTTACACTTTCTTAAAGCATTTGATGCACTGTAAATGTTCAGTTCATAATATTTCATGCATTCTATTACCTAATTTTGATTAATATCATAAATTCATAGTTTTCAAGATTTATACAAACAGTAAACAGTTTGTACAATAAATGTAAACATGCAATAGGGAATCTACATCTATCTGATTATCATGAAAACCTGTACTCTGGTTACAGTTTTCGAGATAATCATATTTTTCTTTTGAGGGGGGGGGGGGGAACTGACTTGTTTTAGCATTGACATTATTCTAATGAATTGTTAATCATATACATATGGCATAAGACATTGCCAATTTATCTACATATCTAAACATTCAAAACTTTCTTATTAGTTGCACATAGTTTACTAAAAACTTTTACTATTATTTGTTCATCTGATTTTCTTGCTACTGTTGATATAATATCATTTTCAAATTAAACTCTCACTTTAAAGGAAACCAACCCCTGGAATTATCATGCTTTCATTGAATAAAGAAAAATCAGATGAACAAACCCTTGGAAATTTGGGCAAAATCGGACAACCCATTCTAAAGTTATGAATTTTCAAGGTCACAGAGATTATGATGATCCCTACCGCTCATAAATATCCGTGTGATCGGCCAATTCAAAGGAATCTGTGAGGTCATGTTGGACAACTCCTTATTCACTCACACATTTTCTCCTTTTTTCCAGAAAAGTCAACAAAATGCTAATTTTTGGTTGGGGTATAGCATTTCTGTGTTGATTCTGCATGTATTTTGAGAATGATGTTGCAACCTCACTCTAAATTTTACATTAATCCATTTTTTAAAAATTCTATGTACAAACAAAGTGTATGTGGAGTTGTCCGACATGACATCACAGATTCAGTCGGTGTTGCCGATCGCATGGATCCCCATGAGCGGCAGTGATCGTCAAATCTCTGTGATTTTGAAAATTCATAACTTTTGAACGGGTTGTCTGATTTTGCTCAAATTTTCACAGTTCGTTCATCTGATTTATCTTCATTCCATGAGAGCACAATAATTCCAGGGGTTGCTTCCCCTTTACTGTACCACGATTCATCTTACCTGCCGGATCGACATGGTGCATAATATATAGAGGAAGATGAAGGAGGAATCTGTGAAATCGTTGCCAAGGAGATTACGATGCGAGATGCCGTGTAACCAGGAGATCGGTGTGAAGGGAAGTTTGGCGACAACTCGACCATCAAATCTGGGGGGGAAAAATGAAAGTTATCACAAGAGTTTTATTTATTTATTATTTGTTTTATTTCAGTAGGGTTGCCCAGTCAGTGATCACATCACTCTTTTTCAAAGGGGCCCTCCAACAGAAAAACACAAGAAAAGTACAAAGTACAAAGAGTAAAGAGCTTAAGTTGGATTTTAATAAGCTCCACGCAACGTATTTTAATGCATGCCTCTCTATAGTGTGCACATCCCCATTGCTTTATCATGTAATGCTAGTCTTCGTACAAGTCATCTTTTGCTCTATCGTGATAAATGGGCAATTCTCAATATTTCAATAATTTAAAAACTAAATGCCTTTTATCAAACCATTGGCTCTTTAAGGGAGTTGGTTTTGTGCACTACCAGGAAGCAAATTATTATTTTGGCCTCTAATATGCTTTGATTTTCCGGACTCTATGCGTTGAAAAAACACAAAGAATTTTTCCAATTAATAACTTAACACTTTCCTTAATGAAAGCTACTATTAACCTGAAAAAAAGATAACACTTGTGATGTTATAAGGTCATGGTTTGTGGGTAGGTTCCCAGGGAGGCATGATTGTCTGTCTACGCTTTTTGGACAAGAAATAGAGAATTTTCATATTCCTTAATTAGTCAAGAATCTCAAAATCGATACCAAACTTAGACCTAGTGCTCTCAAATAATGGCTTAAGTAGCTGATAAAATGGAAGAATTCTAGGAGGGTGGGTGTAAAAAGTTGACTACCCTACAAATCGTTTCTTCATCCAATACGAGTCCCAAGGCCTCCCAACCTCTCTAAATCATTCTAAAACTATGTTTTTGTAGAATTTTCTGATTTTTCATGATAATCTAATTACACACTTCTAAGGAAATCAATTTCTTCCCTTTTTTTTCATCACCATCATTCCTCTGTAGTCTAAAAAGGAAGAAGTAAGAACTAATTTTGGCGTTAATGCACTTTCTTATCCAGCCTGCACTGTCGCCTGTGTATACACGAAGGGACGTTTAAGTTAAGAACGAGGCATCTCCATACTCTCGCTGCATACGCTGGTGCACGGCTGGATACGACAATGCATTAGCACCCTGATTTGAATAGGAAAACATGCCTAAATTTGAACGGAAATTACTTACATTGAGTTGAACATGCTCATTAACGATGTGAACGTGAATGCAATGACGATCATAGATTTCATCTTCACCATAGATAGATCTCGACTGTTCGTCTTCAGCTTCTCCTCTTGACGTTCTGTGAGGAAATGACGGCGACATTTAATTTATAGCCAAGAAATATTCTAAGATTATTATAAAAAAAGAACCTGGGAAGAAAACATTATTTTCTAACGGGTATTGGTGTAAGTGGTTTTGAAAAATAAATGTACAAATTTGGTGCCATTGCATGAAACTGTCATAGCAACAATCACATTCAAACAAGGGTAAAAGAATATGCATGTTGATATTTAAGGTAATTCTGCCAAAGTGTCAAATTTCTTAGGATCACTAAAATCTGTTTGGCTTGCTAGAAATTTGACTTGAAAGGACTCATGTTTTTAATATGATTTCTTTAGAAAAATCCCATTTACCTAGGCCATTATTCCACTTAGACAAGCTCGACTGCATGTCCATTTACCTGTAAATATGTTGGATTTAATTTTGAGTCAATGTGGAAGTCTCATGTTTGTACAATTTGAAAAAAACAAAAACAATCTAAGCAATCATTTCATCAAAAATTATATTTATAGAAAATTTTGATTTGATTTGATTTATGTATTTCATTAACTCAAAATGAGAAAAGATAGTATTTCTTTATAGATTGTACAAAACACTTGTTACAAAATATATGTATGTATATATGACAATTGTGCAGAACAATAATTACAAAATATATGCCGACAATTGTTCTCTGAAGGACTGACTCTTGTGTTAATATGATTAACAAAATGGAGGCCAGGGTTCTCCACTAGCGGTTTTACCCGGGCGGGCCGCCCGGGTAAAATTCTGAAAATCAGTTTAGCGCCCGGGTAAAATTTCCCCGCCCGGGTAAAATCTTAAGCCGCCCGGTTATGAAAATTGACATATTTTCACGCATTTAGCACAATATTATTTTAGCACTTTTTGTACATACGTATATTTGACTAC
>BQKZ01002916.1:5745-48320 GCA_036244855.1 Temnopleurus reevesii | reverse complement strand
CTATGGATGAATAATTGTAATAATTATTTGATTCCAAGCCAGGAAAGACAGCAGAAATCCACCCGATAAAACCTTTAATCCACCTAAATATTGTGAACACACGCATCAACATGAGTTCTGTCACATTTAGGTCGTATACAGATTCACCCCTCCTCTAAAAGCACTAAACTCTGCGCACTAAGCACAATTATCATTTATTGCATTAGCTTTATATCAGATACAAGGGAAAAATCGGTATCAAGCAAGAGAAAATGGTTCTTCCGTGTTTAACATGGACATAAAGAAACCTATCTATAATCTTTTGAAAAATATAGTAAACTGTCAATTATAAAATCAACATTTCTGCTTAAACCTATTAATAGTTTTGGGGTCCACAATACGACTGTCAATACCTATTCAATAGGAATGATGCGGTCGACCGCATACGTCATTATGACATCATCAGATGTAATATTTAACAGTGATGAAAAATGAGATGTATTTGACAGATCAGAAATAATTACAAAGGAAAGTTGAGGGTATTAGAGTTTCTTTGAAGAAGAATTAATGGGGAATCAACCTCTGGAATTATCGGGCTGTCATCGAAAAAAAATAAAGTAAGGTAAAAGAGCTGAAAATTTGAGCAATATATGATTATCAGTTAAGAATGATTAATTTTTTTAAATTTCAATGATATATTTTGATTGGGATCCTGGAGTCGGCAACTTTGACACAATATGTGGTGTTTGACGCGACAGCTCTCCATTAATTCTGTTCTGCCAAATTTTTGATTGGATCATGAGATATTGCTCAAATTTTCACATTTTGTTCGTCTTATTTATATTCAGTCACTGACAGCACGATAAATCCATGATAAATTGTGAAATTGTATCAAAGGAAAACTAACCACTGCAGGGGTTTGTTTTCATTTGATACAATTTCAATATAAAAAATATTGTATTGAAGAAAGTGAATCATAAACAAAATCAACAATTTCGTCAGGATGCGCCAAACTCTATGTGAATTTTGTTTATGGATATTTTATCATTCTTTGACACGTCATGGATTGATAAAAAGTTATATTTATTATATTATGCACATTTTTACTTTTTTTTGTACTTCTTAATCATTAACGGGGCATCGTGGAAGACTATTACTATATGTCATGCTAAGTACCATTGTCTATATATCATTTGAAATAAATGAACATATACAATTATATATAACTGGTCAAAAGTCCAGCATCTTCATGTAATAATGTGTCTATTTCTAGCAATGTATATGAATTAATATTTATTCCCTTCTTTAATTAGGCATATTCATTATATAAAAAAAACACAATTACAGATTGACATTATATCAGATCGCTTTAATAAAAATATGTATATGCTTTTTGATAAAATTAGATAAATTTTTGCAGGCACATGTCCGATCCTTAATATGTGGATGTCATTCAACACAAGCCTAGGACTTGTCTGCCTGATTATGTGATGTCAGACCAGGGTCAGACAAAGGACTTGTTAAGAATGGGTCAGTTTTTTATGACAATATCAGATGCAGAATATTTGCGTCTCGGAGACGTTTTGCTGTTGTCGCCTTAAAAGTTTTTTACACAGCTCTTAAAACCTCACACGTATACCATGTATGCTATATTGATGTAAGTTATTAAGGACCAGCCTTTTAAACAAGCCTCGCTTCTTTGCTGGTCTCTTATTTCTTTCATTCCTTATATCATATTATCATTATTATTTATGACTGTATGTATTTGAATTTTCAAAAGAACTAAAAAATAAAATGATTTGATTTGATTTGATTATAAAACATCGATGGATGTGAGACACCCATTGAAATATCATTGAAATATTTTTAATACTTTTATTCTCATCATTTTCGATTTCCCTTACTTTTAAAGTGATAGTCATTATCTTTACAAATCTTTATAAATACCAACGCATGGATTCTAGTGATGCGTTGCTTTCACACATCATTACATTAACCTGGTCATGATCATCATCATTATTATTACCACTATCGTCACAACAACAATAACTTTACGATTCTATTCGTCATAACACAAGAAAATGCCATGACAAGGATACTCAATGAAAGGCAAACGCTTATTTCGAAAGGAAATCCATCTTGACCATCACCATCACCACACAATTTCAACGCGACCATCATCGCTCCATCAGCATAACCACCACCACTATTTTCGCTCCTGCAAAACCACCACCGCTAGCAAAAGCATCCTCACAATTGCCCCGGCACCAGTATCATCATCATCATCATAAGCAGGTCAGCAGAAACAGAATTGACAGCAGCGACTACAACAGATGTATCGTCATTGTCACACAACGTATGTCTCCCTAACATCATCATCATCACCATCATCATCCTCTTCATCATCATCATCATCATCATCATCATCATCATCATCATCATCATCATCATCATCATCAAAGACAACGATAACATCAATAATAATAACACCAACAGCAACAACAAACACAACATTATCAAGAAATGTTCTATCGTCATCCTCATTGTCGTCCGGTTTCCAGGCTCTTTCCGCGTGTCTCCATGTCTTCTCTTTCTATCTATCATGCTTTCTCTCCCGTCTCTCTCCATCCCACTTTCCCTCTCGCCATCTTTCTTTCTCTTTTGATTGTCTCCTTTATACCCTGTCTTTACCTCAATTTTTCATTATTCCAATCACCTATGTCATCGGTAGCAATGGCAGAGCTGAATCGTCATCCTCACATCACCACCATCTCCCTCAACAACGCCTTTATCGTCATCACACCACAACCTTTAACACACCATCACCATCATCATCATTATCATCATCATCATCATTATCATCACCACCACCACCACCACCACTACCACCATCATCATCTCCATCATCATCATCAGCAGCATCATCATCATCAGCATCATCATCATTATCATCACAATCATCATTATCATCATCATCACCACCACCACCACCACCACCACCACCACTACCACCATCATCATCTCCATCATCATCATCAGCAGCAGCATCATCATCAGCATCATCATCATTATCATCACAATCACTATTATCATTATAATCATCATCATCACCATCATAATTATCATTCTCCACCACCATCTCTCCCTCCCACTATCACCAGCCTCGTTATCGTCAACTGCAGCAACCGCAGCAGCAACAACAACAACAACAACAACAAAATCATCATTATCATTATAAATATAAAACTATGGCTGTTACTCTCTCTCCATCTCTTTCACCTTTCTTTCTTTTTCCCGCTTTCTCTCTCACTCTACCCCAATCTCTCTCTCTCTCTTTCTCTCTCTCTCTCTCTCTCTCTCTCTCTCTCTCTCTTTCTCTCTTACAGTATAATACTCATTTACGCCCCAAAATCACCCTTTCCCCATCTCATCCGCTCTCATCCAATCACTCCAAAGACGCAATAATTCTGAATATGTATAATCAAAACCATTTACAACGATCAATCCATCTTCTTTTGCAATTTACTTTTTATTCAAGGAAATTGAAAATTGATAATTTCTTAAATGATTTTCTCTGTCTCGCATGCAATTCATAATTACACTTAGTAAAGAGTTCGTTTTGATAGTCACAAACATTTCGAAATGTTATTGTATAGAAACGGAGATGAATTCATATTCACAAATTCTTACACAACTGTTCTGGTTCTACATTTATTGATCAAAACAATCGGTGAAAATAAGTACCCATTAAAATATATTTGGTTTGGTGTTTGTTACATTCAATGTTTTTTTAATTAGGAACGGGCAGTTTTCGCTCTATCAAGTTCAATAAATACAATCCGAATATTCTAAGTAATAAATTGGATATACTTGCATTTGCTTGGAAATTCGGACGGATAAATCGATTTGAAATTATGTACGTTGTTTTATAGAATCATTATCTGATTAATTTTCTTTAAAAAGATGTGCTATATAAAACACCACGTGCACGTCTGTCAAAATAATATTGGAATACTAAATTGAGAGCATACAGTTGAAAGATTGTCTGTCTTCGCAGAAGTCTATAAATAGAACAAGTCTTACAAAATATGCACATTTTCTTTCTTTATCTAAATTATAAAGAAATTCGTTGTTTCGAGCGTAAATGAATAGTACATTTCTGGTTAGATTGAGTTGTGATATCTATATTGAGATATATTTTGATAAATGGGGATTAAAATACGAGTGTTATTTATAGTTATTGTGTAAAGATTAAAACTTCAATTTTTGGTCTTTCTAGTCTCCTTCAAAGAAGAAGTCCAATTTTAAAAGAAAAAAGTGAAATGCATTGACAGGTAACGTGAACAGAAATTTAGAAATAATCATCGTGACTTGTTTGAAGACTATATAGTCACAACTTGTTGAATACATAAGACCAGTCGGTTTTTACTGCCTATTCAAGCTATTGATGCCAAATATACATTCCTATACAGCTATCATCTGCAGATATCACATAAACATAGAATTAAACAATTTTTTGTAATAAAGTATAATACATTCAATATTCAAAGGCATGTAGCTGATTTCAAATCGACGCGTAGAGATCTCCTTCTCGATAACGAGTTCAATAAATACAAATCGCGTTCTTCTTTCTTAAATCTTAAATAACTTAAAGAGTATAAAAAATTACGTCTAAAAATATATTATATTCTTCGACATTCTTAGATTGTATCGTTACTCTCATATCATACACAGACACCCCTCTCTCACGTATATTGCTCAACAATGCCTTATAATCTTACCGTTATTGGACACAAAACAAAATTTTTGCGCGATATATGTCGTACCAAAACGTCATTTTCGCCATGAAGCGATCATTTTGTTAAACTTTAGAATAAAATAGTGGAAGATTTCAGACTAACCTTGCATAGATCATAGATCTTGTAACATAACTATCTTATTACCAAAATGATTATTAAGGATCATTCAATTATTTTTTTTATATCACATGTCATATACAATATAATATTAAATTGTAGACACTCTCTATACATACATGTATTTGATATATTTCAATAATAAGGATATGTGTTTCCTCAGTGTATATAATATCAAGTTGAGTATTTGTGTCCAATACTTGAGCATATAATGATATATTTTTGTCCAATTAATACGAGCATGTGTCGAAGAATGATGGCCAAATGCTAATACTCGTTTGCTTCTTTTTGTTTGAAAAAAAAATGTATTTTTTTTTCAAATATTACATCATTATTCGATATCATTCTATACAATATACTTCACTTTGCAAGAATCTCTTGGTGTCACAAAACGACAACAACAAGATGTAAATTTCCATCACAATATCATATAATAAACATCATCGATAGATTAAAAACTGACGATCAAAAATAAAAATAAACATACCAGGTTTCAAAAACCATTCTCAGAAACCAGATCGCGCAAGTTAGATGAGAATTAATGCACATAACATTCTCATTTAGAATTCGCGATTAAGTACACTTGAATCGTCGCGAAAGTCACATTTAGAGATTATACAATGTGAATAGTACTATAAATAAAATATACAAGGACTTTCCACATGCTTCTCAAAACTTTCTCATAATTAACACTGAGAAATTGAAGGTATTAGGGGTAATATCGTCATTTTTTGCTAAACGGGCGCCTTAGAAACATTATATATATAGAAAAATTAAAAGTTTCTACACTTAAGAATTGTGAGCGGGATGTAATTAAAATATAAAACACACCCTTGTTTAACGTCGTGCAATGTTGATTCATAATATATGAATTTATAATTGATAAACACCACACCATTCACGACGTGGTTAATTGTGTGTCCAATAACTCGTAAATGCTGTCATAATATACTCTGAATGAATCTTGGTATATAGCAAAACGAAAATAGCTTGGTTTATCGTTTCACTCGAGTTATACAAACATATAGACACAATTATACAAAACTATAATAGTAATCTAACAGGTGAGAAGAATTAAATCAAACAATTAGCGGTCTGTTTAGCACAAAGCGTACGAAAGGGATGCACAGGGAAAGGAAATAAGCTAACGGGTCACAAAGCTAAAATAGTATTTTTTATATTAATCGGACATCAGAAGGCAAAAATCATATTTTGTAACTTGATAACAGCTACATCGTTTAGGAAAATTGTTAGTTCGAAACGAGACAGAAGTCATTTGATCATGATATGTCATCGTTAAAATAATTTGAGGACAGTTCTTTTTTAATATCTGATTGTCATTCAGAAAAAGCTTGAAGTTTGATTGCATTGAGTGTATTAAGATACAAGTTTCTGATTAGATTTGTTATTTTGAAAATATTGTACATCACTGATTCACACTTCGTAGAATAGAAACTCCACTTCGTTATGATTATTACCTCACAAAGGTTGGTTTTCATAATATTCAATGCTGGATAAAATTATCGGAAAATATTAGAGAAAAACACAACATTTATACTGACTTATACGAAGCTTAACTAGCCTCGCTCTCAGTCGTCATTTGTTAGCACACATACATTGAATTTCTTCTTGTGATTGAAGGTGTACACGAACATGAATACATACTTCGAAACATAATGAGGTAAATAACAAAGGCGCATCGTATTGCCAATTTGATGATCACAAACATAGTGATCATCCAATCTCGATGCGCTGTGTATATCAATCAATAACAATAGCACACGTGAATACAAAATATCCCTCCACCTAATTTTCGAATGCTTGTCGTTTCATGCTCAGTTCGTTTTCATGTCCGAAATGTGCATAATAAAACACATTGCATAACTGTGTATTGTTTGGCAGCGTGTGGTTTTCATTAAATTATTCGGTGGCACGAGTTTGTCGTTTTCTGTTACAACAACAGTCTGTTATGGCGAATATTCATTTTAAAAGTCTTTTATTAAGAAGAAAAGTTCGTGTATCGCCTCATGCGAACACAGTGACGTAGGTGGCGCACTGCATCCTGGTTGCTTTTCTGTAACAGTCTGGCACGCCAGGGCAGTGCGAGGTGGTCTTTAAATATCAATCTCTTGAACCATTTCAGGAGAGTAGGGCCGCTTTTCAATCATATTCTGGGGAATGGGTTTAAGCTAAAAATCCATCATTCAACAAAAATGATGAACAGACTCTCTTTCGGTTAGCGATCTGAGAGAAAAAAAATAAATCTCTAATCGTTCATCTTTCTCTATTCTGTCCACATCTCTTCTCCCTTCAAAATGTTCTCCCCAAAATCGCCTTCCGACATATCCGAGACGTACTCCCATCTTGTACGTACTCCCGTCTTGTACGTACTCTCGTCTTGTACGTTTCCTCAGTACGTTCGAGTACGCTGTTCGGCGCTCGGTGTTGATGCCTCCTAATACTTCGCGGACCTGTGTCGCCTACGCCACTTTTTTGATAGTCACAAGAGTTCCTCGGGCGGTACGAGCGGGATGAACTGGGCCTTCTTCTGCGTACGAACCTTGGCGATCCGCGATTCACCATACTTGTTGATGGAGAGGAAGAGAGTTCTTTGTCTACGTCGTCTGTTCGTGCTGTCCGTGGGCATCTTGTAGGCGTACGTGTTGAAGAAGTTGGGTTCGATCTTCTCTTGGAAGTAGCAGTTGCGACTTACTCTGGGCTGTGGGGTCGGAGGAGATGGGAGAAGAGAAAAGAAGGAGAAATCAGTTAATTGAAGTGTCGATGATTATAAATTTGTGTATGTTTTAACCCATTCAGAAAACTAAAAACGAATTGATTTGTAGGCATTGTTCATGATGAATTTATATTTTAACGTAAGACTGACACAAGCCTACACCGCCAAGTAGCCTAAATGTAATGATGTGCGCCGTAAAACCATCATAATCAACCAACGAACCAACATCATCTTTTATAGCAAGTGGTCTTCCCAAAATGAAGTGGTTACTAAACTTCTTACACGATCGAATTGGCGCACTCTTTCACAGTTTAACTGGTATTACTTTAGGAATTTAACACATTATATAACACAGACTGTGATGTTGCTTGAAAGTTGTAATTGATTGCAAATAAACTACAAATTAGTAGCGCATTTTCATTCGCGCATTGTCGGTTTCTGTCTGAAAAGACGCTCAAGAAACAACGATTCTGATTGGCGCGTACTTGTCTACTTTAACTTGCGATCAATTGCAACTTTCTAGCAAAAACCCTAAATTGACACATCTTCATTGACGTATCTTCATTGACGCATCTGGATTGACGCATGCATTTGACACTTACGTTTCCATAGAGGTTGCCGTTGTCATCGACACAGACGTAGAGCTGACTCTTGAGTCCTTTGATGGAAACAATGCTCCGCCTCTGCGACTGGATGTAAAGGCTCGCTGCAAATGAAAAAGGAAAGAGGAAAAAAGATGGAAAATTGGTAAGTACATTTATTCATCATTTAATACAGGGGATATTATACTTTCAATTGGAAAATAGTTGGCAATTGTATGTAAAAAGATTCATGCTTGATCTTGCTGACTTGTCCATTGTAATGAGCAAAAGTGAAATAAAAAATTAATCTGAAATCTGGAATATGTTACTGCTAATTATCTGAAACAACGCATTTTGGAAATGGGATAAGAATAGAACAATTTCAACTCGGATCCAAATTGAACTGAAATCTATTGATTAAATTCGTATTTTAAAATCATACATCAGTATGAACTTGATAAATGGCAACTTACTTCCTAAAATACCAATAGTCTTTCTGATTAAGTGCCTTGTATTCATCTTAATTTTATGTGCGAAATGTTCTTTCAAGATACGCAGAAAAGGGCGGGAAGGGTAACAGAAAACTGGGTGAAGGAGTACTCGGTATTTTTTCCAGGATTAAAAAGAAAATGAAATTATACAGCAGTTTGCCTCATCGTTTTGAAGGTCGATATGCGCAAACTTCTGTGATTTGATTGCCTCTTAATATTCCCTGATTGGCGGAGTTGGGTAGATTCGAGGGACTTTGGTAATTGGCTGTCGCGAGCGGATCGGGCCGAGAGCTATCGGGTCGTGTCAACTAGCGACGGGGCATCTAGTGAGAACAAAATCCCTGCCACGACCCAAACGTTCTCCTCCCCTCGACCCGTCTCACCCCGCCTCCCGAATAAACCAAGTCACGTAGAGATGAGCGGTAATTTTCTTCTTATTTCTAGAATACGAAAATACACGCCAAAAACCAATCGCCGCAGCGAGAGGTTAGCTAAAACTCTCTAGGACAAGAGCAGTTGGGAGTCCGCACTCTAATTTCTGGAGCTAGCATGGGACCACTATCATCTGCTAACTGCCCAATTAACCCTTCTAATACCGGGTGAGGTTGTCTCCAATTGCTGCGTTAGTTAACATAGGGTGACAGTTGGCATCGGGAGGGTTAAGGCGGTTAGAGGAGAAAGCGTCCAGGTGCAGGGAATTTTTAGCGAGGTGACCTGCGACCTCGTGTGTTTTTTTATCATCAAAATCACGCTGTAGAATTTATAGAGGTTGTCTGCAACCGACTAATGCGTGCTTTTAAACCTAATGTTGGTCCCCGCAATGGGAAATTTATTTGGGCTGCCAGGCATTTAGGAGATGCCGTCGTTCAACAGACCTCGACAGCCGAGAAAGGAACATAATACACAAAGAAGGGGGTGGAGTAGAAAGACGAGGAATGGAGTCGGGCGAGATAATCCCGTTTCAAACTTGAACGACTCAAAACTGACATGAAATCAGAGAACGATTCCAATATCAGCAAGCCATTAAGAATCCATTAGTTTCTTTCAGAAGTTTTTAAAGACCAGAGCATGTGAATAAGATTATTCCATTATTTCGTTGCATTTCTTTTTTTTCAGAACTGTCTTGAAGAAATAAATACAAGAGAAGTTGAACAACTGTATAAATAAAAACGATGCAATCCAAACATGTCTCATTTAGAATTGAAGTCATTTTCACAATTTGATGGTGCAATAGTCTTTTTTTATAGCAAATAATTTGTTTGGGGGATAGATTCAATGTGGAAAATAAGAATTAGACGGTAGTGAAATCCCAAGAAGGCTCACAAATGAGTTCCGAAAATAACTGAATGTTATACAGTTGTATCTTGCCTTTTAATGATTTTACAGTGATTTTCTTTTGTTATAATCTGAGTGATAAGTTAAAAAAAACGGAAACAAAGTTCTGGTAGGAGAATTGTAAGAGGGTCAGTTGGGTGAGGGGAACTTGCCTAATAATCACATGAGTATATTGTGAAAGCCCCTTCAGCATTTACAGATACATGTAGTTCATTAACGGAAACGCTGTAGGGTGACGACAAAAGAAAAGTATATCCGTCGTCACCCGGATGTTACGACATAAAAGGATGTCAATAAGTCATGAATCACATGATAATATAGCTCATAAATATCCAAAGTACATGTAGAGATGAAAGATTTGACAATACGATATCTTTAATAACGCATTTAAATCCCTAGAGAGTACTGAGCACGGCTTCGAATAGCCGAGGCACGCGCCGAGTTAGCTTTTCTTGCTTGTTCTTTATTTACGTTTCGACAATTCACGTAACGTTTTCCTCACGTTGAATTACTACCCCCATCCATGTCGATTTGTAAACATTATGTTAATCTAGGAAGATATTGGTGTTCTATTTTGAGACTAAAGCAGAAATCAAATCCTCATTTTGATTCAGGTTTCCTGCTCATTGTTTCCGTTGTCTTTCGTGGAGATATCAAATCATCGCCTCTCTTCCTGTGACTCGAAAGCCTTGTTCGTTTCCGTTTCCCAATTTCTCAAAGACTTAAGATGATTTTAAGAGTGGTTTCTTCCCGTGTATCCCCCATTTTTCACTCCCTTAGTTACGGACAACAATGAGGCAGCCCGTTCAACTTTCATACCTGTTTACTTACGGTCAAGTTATCGTGCATACTCTAACCCTTTGGGTCTTTGTGTGAGAGGGGGCCCGTTATGTAAACCTAGATGGTCGGTGTGCAAACGTATCGCCCATTTCGGGATGTCCATTGATGTGGCGTTGTCGCTAAGTCTTTGGCGGTTTTGTTGGTCAACAAATAATTGCCTCTCAAGCTAATTGTCATTTAAACCGTTACTTAAAATATCTGATCGAGTTAGATCAGAAGACGTAAATGCGATATGCCTTTTTATTAAGTCAAGATTTTGAATGGGATAAAATGCAAAATGTATCACGACATAATATAGCTTTTCTAGGATTACAGTCATGTACTTGGAAAATACCAAGCATTCGCTCTACGAAATCATATAAGCTCGACTTATTGTTCTATATGAATGCATGTAGTGGAAATCAACAGATATTTGAAGGTATCAAAAGTGTTCATCCTCTTTCAACTTTTCCATGTACGAAGAACTAATTCCGAAATTTCTGACAAGCAAATGATCTTATTTTTTATGGAATTCCTAGACTGTCAACAATCACAGATCTCGTAATTATTGTTCAAAGTACTTGACGGATGTTTTTAAGGATTTACGTATCGCCCCCTCACCAGCTCACGAAAAAAACACACTACTGACCATGGTGACTAGAATTAAGCACGTTTGTTTCTATTTTTCTATTTCCTTATCTTTCTCTTTCCCTTTAGCTTACATCTTCTAAAAACGCCACTCTTCTTGTTTTGGGGGAAATCTTCATAAACGGAAAGAAGGGTGTACGGGCCAAAACAGAAATAGGACGAGAAAACAAGTTTGTATTTGGGCTTAGCGCCCCCGGGCAATTGGGCAGGATCACCCCGGCAGGAGAGGGTGGTGAAGTGGTTCTTTAGCGGGTACACTTGAGCCACTTGAGGACTGAATAACAGAACGACGTTACACGTGTTGCCAACAAGGATTGAAACCACAATGGCAGGAATGGAATGGCTTATGGATAGATACATCTACACCCGCTATAACCAGATGACCATCAGACAAAAATAACAAGAAAAATGACAACTAAAATACCGATGCAGATCGCCACTCGACACTCGGTCATGAAACCCGAAAGTAAGGGAATATTTAAATGATGCAGGTGGTCCTTTTTGGTATCAAAATATGTTTGTAAAGCAATAGTATTAAATTATCTAACAACAGAAGTCAAAGGGTCGATCTAGGCAATGCGAAGGCAGATGAGAAATATGTGTAATTATCAGCTTAGGAATCTGCCACTGACCTCAGTGTTGGGGAAAAATATTCGGCAAGGTCCAAAGATATTGCTTGATTTAACTACAATATATTGTATTATATCGTGCTGAAAAAAAGTTATACCTTGAGTTAGGTCAGTAATCAATTTGATAAAACCCTATTTCTCACTAGATCTAAATCCGAGGCAAGATCGTTGCCGTAGTATTGAAGCAGAAGCTATAATCTTCGAATTGTTAACATAGTTGTCAACAAGCTTCCGGTCCAGTACTTTTATTTCAACTATCGTTATTCAACGTTTGCGTAGGTATGGCTTCTGTTTATTTATTGATGGAAACTAACTGGCATTGATAAATCCATATCAAATATATTCTAAGTGCTTTCTGAGACTGTCGTTCAGGTGACATTTCTTTTGGAGCGATCCAGGTCTGAGTTAAAGAAGCGTTTCTATGCAACTCCCAAAATTAAAGCCTTGTAAATACGTTGAAAGGGAAAGCAAACATAACCGCACGAGTTCAAGTGCGATGGTAATTTATAAATGATTATTGCTATATATAATTCACTGTAGATACAGATAGTCTGGGAAACTTATGACTATGGGATATTTAATATGAGTATGGGAATAGCAAATTGCAAAAGTGTAGCTTCATTTCGCTTACATTATTTTACTGAACCTAAGACATTTGCTTTTAGGTATGGTATGAACCTACAGAATGATCGACATACGTATTACGACATCTTGTGTCACAAAATCCAGACCAGGTAAATTTTTTGTCACGATTTTCGGACGTAAGTTATCCACTTCTCCTCTTCCTATTCATCGAGGGAAAGTTGGAAGGGTTCGGGTGCACTCTTGAAAAATCTGTTTTGTTTGACCAACTCGTTACGCAGGAACAAGTGGGAAATCGTTGAAGGGGCTCCCCTCCCGAAGGGGGGCGGTTGGAATATGGTTGTCACTCGTGTTGTAACGAGGGGCCCCGTCCAGATGCTTTCTTTTGGTGACATCTTCATCAGTCGTGATTAAGCATGTGATTGGTAAACGAACTTTGTTGTCTGCAGTGAATACAATAGACAATTAGACAAAGCACAGGTGCATAGAGCCACTGTTGTCCTGATTCTATCTGTCTCAGTCACAAGGACATTCGACACAGCGGAATTAATTAACTCGCTGTCAGCCAAGAAAACGAGTGGCCAAAGCGTTATTGAGTCAAAATTTACAGGGGTATAGGTGTCGAAGATTTCTAGTGATAGCTTCAAAGAGATATTCTGAGTTCGAAATCTTGAACCTCACACCCGTTTAGACAGTAAACAGGTAAATAACCTACTCGACTCCAATAACATATTGAAGTCATTATCTGAATCTCAACTCTTCACACTTCGTCTTTTAACGATCACATCTCATTTTGGATATCCACTTGTTGTAACACCAAGTTAATGATGAATCAGTTTCTATCAAACTAAATAAATCTCGGGTGGCGTCAAAGTATTAATAAATTAGTTGAGTGCATATCATACGACGATCGTATTAAAAGAAAAGGGGAAACCTTTGCTATGTAGACAAAGTCGCAATCATAAAAGCAGAATCTCAGACTAGAATAGATGTGGTCAGAACAGAAACCCTGTCAATAACTCGATGGTTATTGTCTGGAGGTCGTGTGTCATTCTAGCTGTAGGCCTACCTCTTGTGCATTTCCATCATTTCTACTCCTGAAAACCAAATTATACAAGCTAAAAATCACTCTCTACGAACAAATTTCAAATAATTCCCTCTTACAGGGACCTCCATATCCAGATGATATTATAAATTTATCAAGTGTTATTCAAATTTGACATTTTATCGCTTTTCAACTACGAGTTCTATGGGAAGGGCAATTCTCGAGTCTTATAAAATTGGATGTTTGGCGATTTGCATGTGCTTTCAATTATCATTTTGATGTGCAGTGATATCGAGAAGCATGTTCTCCCAAAGTATTCTGCAGCTTTCTATGAGAAAAATATCTTTTTCCACTTGTTACTTTTACATCGGTTTATCTTCCTGATACAATATATTCCATCGGAAATTTGTGAGCTTTGTTTGATCTGTCTATATCTATCATTCAATTGTGAATACCAGACGTAGAATTCAAGCACGTCCTGGCCTTGAAGTCCCCTTGTCTTTGAACTTCATATTCTACCTGAGACGTTGTTCTCCAACAACCTTGCGCATCAAGTTCTTATGAACAAAAACAAGAACCCGGCCTCACCAATGATACCGACGCCTTATCGTCATTAGATTACAATGGAAAATGACTCTCCCATCGTTTGGCAGGGGTTGTTTTATTGATTGGTGTGACCGGGACTAGTTCGGTCTCTCTTGTGGGACCAGAGTACGTTTCCCTCGCTGGAAAGTCAGACTGCGGGTAGCGTGGAGCTCTCAGATGTTACCCGACTGGTATTTTAATCAGCGTCGACCGGCCAGGCGGCCAGCAGATCCCCCTACCTGGCCCGCCGCGCGACGCATTCCTTGCCCTTCACTACTGATTTGGGCCCTGGACCTCTAATGAGGACCACCCCAATCTCCCTCCAACATCTCAATCACTCTCCCCGATCATATCATAATGATGCGGGGGTAAAATACAGGTTAACAAACATGGATATATTGCCGTTAACACAACCCACCGTGTTCAACAAACGTTTTCTGTCCTTTCCCATGTAGGGTATTCTTCCTCAGAAACTATGGCTACCCGCCAAAATGGCACGAGGCCACACCTCATTAGCTGGTTAAACTTTCTGCAAGCGAAAATGTTCCATATTGACTCACTGGACTAGGTTCTATCACTGTATGAGCAAAGAGGGGAAAATAGGATACTTCCGCGAGCTAAAACAAAGTCTACATTGGTATGTTGTTTATCCATGTCCATGTTATGCAGCGCTCGGAATTAAAGCCTCTTTGCAACGAAGTATACGAGGACATGATGAATGTATAGGCCTATAGCGATCGTTTCATATCAGTAGCTGATAGCAAAATGTAGGGCTAATCGTTAATCAAGGAACGAGCTTTAATGGGTGTGTGTGTGTTGTGTTTGTGAGTGTGTGTGATCAATTCCGTATTATGGTGGATGTGTGTGCGTGCGTGTGTGTGTGTTTGTGTGTTTGTGCCTTTTGAATGCGAGTGGGAGAGAGAATGCGTGTGAGTTGAACTATCCAATGCAGATTGGCGCTGTGAATGTATAGAGTTAGACATGTTTCATCATCGAGTGTGTGTGTGTTGTGTGGATGTGTGTGCGTGTGTGTGTGTGTTTATGTGTGTTGTGCGTTTTGAGAGCGAGTGGGAGAGAAAATGCAGATGAGCGCTGTGAATGTATAGAGGTAGACATGTTTCATTATCGAGTGTGTGTGTGTTGTGTGTATGTGTGCGTGTGATATCGTAGTTTAAAAATCAAAAGTTATTTTGCAATGCTATCACTGTTCTAACCAAGCAGACAATCACATTTGACCCCGAGCTCCTAATATTCATATTTCATCCGGTGGTAAATCAATATAACCTTCGGCAAAATGGATAATTCTCTGAATATGCTAGCCTTGCTTTCTTATATCACGGTTGTATCGCATTAAACGCCGGGAGTTGTATCGTATATCAATTAAGAAATATCATTGGAGAGTTCAAAACACGATTTTGACCAACACAATTGTTTGAGGTTTGAGCTGCTATGAATATGGATAATATATTCTTTTTATGTTTTGAGAACGGAAATAACTTATATTTCCAGTCCGATTCCAATTTTGCTCTTCTTAATTAAAAGTAAAATTTCCAATATAAAATAAAAATGTACAATTTACACAGATGACATAATGTTTATAAACATCGAAAAAAATAAATGATGAATTCTATGCATATCGGTCAAGAATTGAAAACATAAGACAAAAATAACCTCTTTAAAAATACTGTGCCATGCTCCTTTTCATCCAACATTACAAATTTCACACATTTTAGAGACATAATAAAAGTCCCTGTTACAACTTGCGAAGCCTAGCGCACTTACGAACAGTTTTTATGACGAGTGAGTGTATATACTCGCCCATGTACCTCGGCACTGTACTTAGGAGGAACCTGGTTAAGCATGTTGATGGCTTTCTGTTTGGCAGATGGATGCTCATATTTCGCTAGCACTGTAATAATTTGTCTAGGGTGGGACAACTGAATAAATGATCGCACTTTACTTGATATCGTGTACGCAAGCTGGGCTAACCGTCCCAAGTTTGCAACCCCCTTGCCTTTTGGCGAACCCGAGCCAATTTATCACCGGCCCACACAAACAAATAAAAGGGTCGTCTCTGGCTCGCTTTTCTGCATCCTTCTCTCTCTCTCTTCCGCGCTCATTCCCAGTCAGTTTAGGGATATGAACCTAAAACAGCGACCGCCATCCGAGAAATCAAGGGAAGATGCTGGGACTGACACGAAAGGCAGGGTAGGGTTTCTCATGATAAAAGGGCGCGCTAAAAATAAACCCAATGTCCTACAATTTCACACTGGATACAAAATTTCCGCACTGATTTAACGGAAGATTTGATGCAATGAATCAGTTAAATATCAGTTAAATCAGTCTCAGGTGTTCATTGAAAACAAATGTGCGTGATTAATGGGATCGTTTCTAAGATTGCTGGAGTAGCAAAATGGCGCCCCCCCCCCCCCAGTCCCACCCATAACTTTTCATGTTGTTGAAGCACTGATTTTCGACAACGTTTGGGCGCGTTGCCATGTTTATGCGTGGCAATGGTAATAATGGGCTGCCGATTGAGAAATAACGGATGCCATATCAATGATAATTTATGAATTTCAGAATATGCCTAACACACAAGCGCAGGACGCGGGCAACTTATAGCGTAAATGTACCCAACAAAAAAGACATTGTTCTGGATAATTCTGTGTTAAAATTATGTTGGCCTATTTGTGTAAATCAAATACAAAAACAAATACATGGATGATGCCACAAAATGAGCGATGAATTAGTTCTTATTTCTTGAGGTAGGGATCCGATCAGAGTTAATACGTTATTATTCAGAATCTATAAATTAATGAAATATGTTTAACTTGTTCTACTATATCATTCAGGTCTAAAATGCGTCATGTCATTGGTAAAACATCGTATGTCTACCTAGGAGTCAATGAGGAATACCTTAAAGCCTAAGACCATTAGTCATGACGGCGACGGAAGTTCCACGACCTGTCAACGTAACAACCTTGAAATGTGTCGCAACATACCACGTACGTCACAACAAAACCTTAATAACTTCTACAATTAAAAACATGAAGAAAACCAGGACGACACATCACCGTATCCAACAATATAAGCCAACACCAGCGCCCACGCTAACATTCCTCCGACAATCTTCAAAGTGGACCGTCCGAAACCTCCGATGACTGTTCCTCATGCTCTCGAGACGGAATCCCCGTACCTTGGAAGCAAAGCAAGACCTGGACCGCGTCCGCATAGGTGTAATTAAAACTGGTCGCAGACTTGACGTCTACGTTTGTGTTTACTTATCTTCCACCTCATGTCTTAGCTCTGCGTCATAGTTTGCTAAAGAGCCTACAAGAGTATCCCAAAGTGATGATTAACTTTGTATCACCTTAATAAGCCCCGCGTGAACACAACGCCGATATTGATGTGTGCTCTTCAGTCTTTATGTAATAATTGCACTAACGTATTTCCCTCTTCGTAATTACACTGCCCGACATTCCTGCGAGACAATTGTCGATTTGTTTGTACACACCTAAACCATCAACTGCCATAGAAACGCGCCCGTTATTTTGAGTGTTAAACAAATCAAGTGCAAACATTGTCTCATTTGACTTCGAATTGTGGGTAATTAATCTTGCTCCGAGCAAGCTCCGTTTTTAAGTCTTTCTCTAAGCTGGTCCCGTTATTATCGCTTTAGTCCAACACTCCAAGTGACAACTAATTGCTCTTTTAAATGACCAGTTACATATCATTAGATAGCATTGTTTGACACTTAGTTAACGCTTTTTGTTTGACTCCTTTTAGGGGTGGGGTAGAAGACGGGATTATGATGTAAACAGAATATTGCATTTTAAAAATGCTCCACAAGCTCGACCAAAGACTTCAGCAGTAGGATCTTCTATTTTTCAAGACTATTCAATTTTGGAATTTTTACAACCAAATGAACAAAAACTTTCTATTTCGATATCAAATAAAAACATCTACCCATTTTTATTCGTATTGAGAGTCTAGTAACATTTTACAGCACATCAAAACCTGGCCTAAACTCTTGAAATCGTCAACTCCACAAATTTTGGCGCCACGCGACCTACTGGTTAGTCTAGGGACCGGGGGTCACGACCCGGACATAATTCATCCCACCCACTTTCAACTTTTGAACTTGATCTCCCCGAGTGAGGGTTGATATCGGGCCTGGTACCTGGGACCGACTCCACATTGGTCTTGTGTGTACAGACAGTTCTTGTGTAAATCGTCTATATCTTCATCAGTACAGTGGGATGTTTTGATTCAAACGCTGCGTGTCGCATCAATTCTTGAACATTTTAACGCACAAGACGTTATATTTCTGACAATTGTTTAACAATTGTTTGAAAGAGATATTTAGATAACGGAGTGATTTGAAAGAAGCAATAATCTGATAACGATACACCACCTACAATATCATAGATTTCTGAAAAGATCGAATGAGTCAATTTTTTATTCAAACAAAAAAATCTAATATTGAAAATTAAAGCGCATATCGAGCATTAAAACACAAATCTTAAAATACACCGGTGATACGTCTAGGCACTAAGGAATTTTCTGAAATTATAACACACAAAAGGTAATGAAAATATAAACATTAATTGATTGCATTTATTGTTAAGGGAATGGCGTGCAAAACGAAAGCTATCTTTGATGTAGGAGCCGCAGAACATAATTATGTTTGAACGAATAACACATTTGACACTTCATCAAAGAAAGGTAGCTCAGGAACATTCTGAAGTCATGCTGAAAATTAGGTAAACTTGAAGAATGGAACAAGAGGGAATTGGGGAACAAAAATGAACGGCATGCCATAAATTACTTTAGAAACATTCTGTGTCAACAGTCGTTAAATTGCGATAAGTCAAGAGCAGCCCCTTCCAAAAGTTTGAAAGGAAGGAAAAATGATGTGAGTGTGTTAAGTTACTCTCTACATAACCGGCGGCGCTTTTTTACTTCTTTAGCGTTGTGTGCTTTTGAATGGTTGACATGCGCGTGTATAGAACCATGTATACTTTTTCCATTATGACGTGTTTTGATAATCCATGTTCACCACTGGGTCGATTATTGCCATTACCCAACACCTGGGGGCGCTTTACAACAAAATGGCTGCTGGTATTTGCTCCTTTGTTTGATTTCTATTTCTCTTCTCCATTGTAAATTGCTTGAAAATTTTGCCGCTACATGTAACGCTTACTTTCAGAAATAACACAAATCTGACCTAAAACACACACACTGGGTTGAATCGAGCTTAACTTTGCTGGAGCAATGATGAAAAAGGAGAAAATCCAGAGTATTAAAGAGCCGCCATAAATAACATTCCATCCTGCGTTGGCTTTGTCTGAAATTACTCTTCGGGGCAATAAAAATTATCGGTAAAGAGTGTTTCAAATAAAATCAGTAAAAAATAATGTCAGAATTTCATATTAAGGTAGAGTACAATGCAGATACTTTGAAAAATGCACTTTTAGCTATATGATTCTAGCCGATTGAGAGGGGGCTGTGAAATTAAAAATAGATATGGAAATATCTCGGAGCTAATATCGCTTCATTGAACGATTATATACCCGTTGAAATTCTGATAGAATGTATACAAAAAATGTTTGCACGGTGTCAAATAATTTTAAACAAATTGGCGACTTCAGAAGAGCACTGAGTAGAAATAAAGATAATTTGCAGAAGCAGCCATTTTGTATTTTGACAACTGTCCTTGTGTCAAATTTATGATGTGCCTTGACTAAATGTTTTGTCTTGCGGCCACACCTAATGACCAGTGATGACCAATTGACCAGTAATGGCTGACCAAATGGAAGGCACTAATTAAGCGGAGCAAGTGTTAGTAACGTACACGTTATAAGTCATCGTGGAAAGGGGCAAGTCCTCAAATACTACCGGTGCTCGCCGAATCAGATTTTGCTCTGACCAGAGTATCCCTGCTCTTACTTCATCTTGAATTAAAAAGAAAATGATACAGCTTACATGAAGAGTTTGTTTAATATTATTGAGACGAGTTGGTTTTAAATGAATGGATATTACGATATCTATTTGTTGAGGTTACTCGCATATATAAAACAAGTATTCCGATTGTCCTTTTGATTGTTCCATAACTTAACAATGACATGTCTTATTTGGAGTGATTAATATTGAAAGGGTTAATATTCTGTAGATTTCTCGTTAAATATACAACAATTTCATACATTAATACTGATATTTTCATCGATGGAGCGAAAAGTAAATATAAGAGAAACAGGGGATAATATTTATTACAAATACTATAGCCGAGGGGAGGAAGGTGTTGATCAATTGCACTGAGTTCAGGCACGGTTATTACCTCAACTTCCTAATTAACTTTCCTTTGCCAAATGAATTGGTAATGAAGGCAGCGGGTAGTCATTTAATGGTGAACTGGGTTCATTTTGTTTGCAAATACACACCCCTTGTGCCGCCGTTCTCACCGGTCACTTTTTCGAAGTTTTTCCCGCCCTTTTCACGGTCGCGCAGATTGCACGCACAAAGTTTCCTGGGGCAGAGTGCTCGAAATGATCTTTGCTATCCTCTTCAGGCTAAGACGTCTTGACTTCTTGTGCCATCCTCGTAACTTAGACATTAGCGTCCATACGATTATGTTAAGAGGGTGGCGCAAGAACTTCAGACGCCTTAGCATGAAGAGGATAGCTGAGATCATTTCGAGCAATCGGCCCCAGGTTCCTATGCAAATTAGTGTTAACTTTTGCCGTCTTGGATACAACAGGTGTCAAATTTTTGTCAGATTCAAGTTTTTGTTAAGCATCATACACACATATCATATAACGGAATACACTTACTCAAGAACTAAGAAGCAGTTTGTAGATAATACAATTTTGTTTTACAACTCTGCTTAAATATTTTCATTTCTTACAAATTGCAAGGAACGTGTGCAGAATCTATAGTCATATAAAATGATAAACGTTGCTATCTTTCGAATGAAAACATCATTATCGTATTACATTCACGCGTCAAAACGAATGCCAGGGTTATTATAGTTGGTGACAATCTAATTTGACATCTATTGTTATGAAAATACAGTGAGTTCGGTGTATTCTCCCAATATGACAGATAACCCTGTGTTAATGGAGACTCTTTCAATACCTAGCATCAGACAGATTAGATGAGATATTGACATAAATAAGGTCACATAAAACAATACAAATTAGCCAAGCATATAGGATACGGCTCTACAATAGTTATTTAACATTCGGGGATTATGATTTCGCGTTTGATATGTTGGACTATACCACTGCCAGAATCAAGTCATTTGATCGAATATATGACATGTCCGCTGGTGGGAACAATGAAGGGGAAAATGCCCTTCAACACTTGGATCATACATGAATTATAATCATGATATTTGGCAATGGTGATACACAATCGAGTCTGATTTGCGAATGAACGAAAAGAGAGTCGGAAGGGGATACTCGACAACAGAAGGGCTAATATTACGAGCTCGGATCTCTAATAATAATAACAATAATAATAATAGTAATAATAATAATAATGATAATAATGATCAACAATAATTATGAAAATAATAATAATAATAATAATAATAATATTAATAATAATAATAACATTAATAATAATAATAAGAATAACAATAATAATAATATTACATGTAACGTTAATTCAATTTTTTGATATTTAAAAGAAATCACTGAAAGGCCAAATTCCTAATTACCATTTTATAATTCGTGAGCTAATTCGACAAAAGATCAATTAAACACACAAAAACTCGATAATCGAGCAACCATTCCAAAGCGATTTTCAACAGGGCAGACCTGCCTGGAAAGACGATTAGACTGTGGGCCAAGAACACGATAAAGAGAGGGGGTTGGAGTGACGAAATATCGAAATTATTGGCATCCCATTTTGACCTTATTATTTCTTTCTCATAAATCCGTCATTCGCTTTTGTAACATATGCCAATCAACGTTACAGATGTTAGAATCATATTAGAATGACAGCCAGGCCTCCTACTGACGAAAAGAGGGAGGAAGAAAAGAATAAAAACTACTCGATGAAAATGACTTTGAAATGGTGGTTTTAAGTGCACCGAGTTGGTTCTTGAGACATGCTGCGGTTAAATCTTTCAATGCTAAAATGGATTTCAATGAGAAACAAAGTTTGAATTCGCTTTTCTTGTTGCGTTCATGAGGACACCATATTTTGCTCAAGCCTGAAGAATCAGAAAAGACATGATAAAATCAAAGTACCTCGTCATTATCGCGGTTGTCTTCCACAGTCGGGTGAAAGTTGTATCTTAACATATTCAATAGGTCACTTCGACTGGGTCAATAAATCATGATTTGATTTGAAACGTAAGCGGTGTATACAGCCTAACCAATAATTATTCATTCCACAGTGCAATCGGGCTGCTCCGGCATTCATAAATCACAGAGGTCGCTTATGAAAATGATTTGGCCATAAAATGAACCTCAACCGGCGCTCTAGTGTTGAATGGGTATTCTCAACCGGGCTACTGCTATATTCTATTGTACGGCAACGTGCAATTAAGCTTGTCTATTTTGCGATAAATTGATTAATGTTTGGGGTGTCGATTGTGAATCATAACTGGTCGTATTAGCGGTTGGTTTTAGAAAACAAATCGAATTATCGGCGCTAATGTGGACGCGTGACAATGATTATAATCTCGTCACTGCCTGTACCTCATGTGTTCGAGTTCGGTGCTGAAATGGAAGCGGATTAAGAATAAGGGAGGGGTCCGATTAAATCACTTCTTTCGGTTCCTCTTTCTCATATTTCATCATGCCTCATTATTTTGACAGTAGTTATGGCAAAAGTAACAAAATAATAATTTGCCAACGCTTGATGGATCAGTAACACTTCGCGCATTTGACACTACTTGCAGGTTGTGTATGATTATGTTCCCGATAAACTTATACTAATGTCAATTTAATTCTTCTTCGCAAATAACAGTTAATATTCATTGTTTCGTAAATAAAAAATATATATTCTCAATGGCAGGTTTATTTTGTAGAATTTGGAAAATATCAGACGAGCTGAGATGAACTTCGGATAGCCTCATATCTACGGTAGATTGGTCTCGATACATGCAGACGCCAAGAGATTATGACGAGCCGCCATTTACAAGCCACGACTATATACTACCATTCTAAAGGTCATTGAAATTATCTATGCAAACTATTTTCATTCGCATTCCCGAGAGTGTGCGTCTATCTATCACAGTCGATTCAATAAATCCTCTTTCAGAATTAAAAAAAAATCAGCAGAAACTCGCTGTAGCCTAGTATTACTGGTGAACTCTTTGCAGGACAATTGATAACCGTATAATTCCAGCCGGCTTTACGCTGCAAGGACATAGTCATTAATTAGCCAATTCAGATAGATATTGTTACAAATGTCGATTTCGCCACGCTTTGGGCAACGTTGTTCAGATTTCTACAATGAAAAAGCATAAGAATGTTTCATGGGTGTGCGCGTGTATGCAAGTAATTGGAGGAAAATAGCAGCACAATACTAAACCGACTCTAATATTTACCATGTACAAACACACTTAAACTTGGTCTTTGCTTTCGTTACTAGAAATCGACATTGTTAGCTTAGGCTCCGTTTGCTGGGTTTTCTGTTTCATTTGAAATCTGAGAGATAGTTCAACTGAAGGACAGCATCATGTTACTGTTTAAAAACAATTTAGATGTTATGTAATTGGAGCTTGTCGTCGAAGGGGAATAACCCGAACTGCTTTACCGCAATGTTAACGTCTGATCATTATGTTTTTAAACAAACCATTATCTTATCGCTATGTACCCCTGGTATATCTGTGCGCAGTGGTGAGGGAAGATAAAGATCGGAAGGAGGGTAAACGCTTGAGTGGTAATGAAGAAAGTCTTTGGGAGAAGCCTTATTTCATCATCAGCGGAGTCGACTTTCTTAACCCGGTGACTACTTAATTCTTTAATTCCCATAGACTTTTTGCAGGGTTTCGGAAGTTAAAGGGTTAATGTGCAAGCCTCCGTGACCACTTAACTTCGCTTCACTCAACGCTTTCATTCCAAGCATTTATCCTCCTTCTAAGACCGCCCCGTTAAGAACTTAAGTAGATCTTTTCCCAACCCCAAAACCACCTTAAAATCCCTCCTTCTCTTGGCAAAGGTGTCCCTCCGTTAATAGTTTGATCTGTATATACACGAACTGCACATTACCATACAATGATTTATGATGAACACGAACATTGTGGTGCCTAGCCGTTTGGTATGCCACAAAATATTCGTACCGATATTGCAAACTTAGATTAATTATGGAATATTGCTTACTTATTTTAGAATGCGCTGTGAATGTTCTAGTTTCTAGGTTCAAAACACATCTTGTTTGACGAATACATCTCTCCGTTATTACTACATGTTATTCAATTTTCATCAATAAAATAAAAAATAATCTAATCATTCGCTTGAAAAATCAATGAATGTATAAAATGTATAAATTTATAAAACCTTTACGAAAACCTCGACGCATACCCATACAAATCAGGTTCAGAGCGAATATACTGCAGCAATTAAATACTCATTATTCCGCATAATACTACAATATGTGATCATTATAAACCCCTCCGGGTAGTTATGTTTTGTCTCCGCATGTTTGAATCTCTTTACGAGGTTAGTGGATGTGTAATAGCTTCTGGCTATGGGGGCAACATCCCATGGAGTTTGCTTTGCGCTGTGACAGAAAGGAAAAGGACTGGGACATAGAAAAGCAACTATATACATTCAAGCACTATAACAACAGCGAGATAGACGCAAAAGAAATTTCCATCCTCCTTATTCTGCAGGAAAATGTTAAACTGGAGTCGCTCCTGGGAAACTCTTTTCTGATCATGAAGATATTCATATTGTGGATGCGAGAATAAAGTTGTTTAATTTGTCCCAAACATTTGTCCCTTGTGCTCACAGCGTTGGTCTGCGATAGGGCAGGCCGGTCAAGTGCGGCGCCGTGTTTACAGGACATAAACTTTGTCTCTTGTCTTCCACAAACAAACACACGCGAGATGACGGGATGCGAGGGATAGTTGGAGGAGGGTTGAGGGAGGTGACGGGGATGGGAGTGGGCTCGATAGAGGGTATAGAGTTTGGAGCGGGGCAAAAAACGGGAGGGTGTATTAACTCGCAGGAGAAAAAAGGAACACTGGCGTGAGATGGAGAGTTGGGCAAAGAGGAGGAAGATTTAAAAAATAGTTAAAAATGGGATATGAACATGAAAAAAGATTCGATAGAATTTTACAATTTACATGATGCTCTTTTTCTAATAATTTCATTGTAGTTTAATACGTAACTTCTTACTGATCAAATTTAAAACGCCCTTGTAATGGACATATCAATTGAATACTATTATATTACACAAATTTATATATTATTGAGAAAAGAGTAATTTATCATTTGCTAAATCAGAAATGTGAATTACAAGTTCTAGATATCGTCACGTTTAATAGCCGTTCTCGATTTCCTCTTTAACAATAATACTAATAGCAGTCTGGCTAAATCCCAAGCTGTGTCTATTATTATGATATATCATAAGCCTTGCGTGTCGCGAGATGTTTATATATTTGAGTCGACATGTTGCTCACGACGATGCTACTCTAATTGGATGTATCAGACCCACACTGAGACCCGCATAGCCTTTGTAAAGAACAGGGATGGGGGAATTGAAGAAGAGGGGATGGAGATGAGATGGTAGAAATGGAGGAGGTAGGGGAGGAAAAGATGGAGAGGGAGTATAGAAATACATCAGACCCACACAGAGACCCGCATATCCTTTATAAAGAACAGGTATGGTGAATTGATGAAGAGGAGTTGGAGATGAGATGGTAGAAATGGAGGAGGTAGGGGAGGAGAAGATGAGGAGAGAATACAAAATACATCAGACCCACACAGAGACCCGCATAGCCTTTATAAAGAACAGGGATGGTGAACTGAAGAAGAGAAGATGGAGATGGGATGGTAGAAATGGAGGAGGTAGGGGAGGAAAAGATGGGGAGGGAATAGAGAAATACATCAGACCCACACTGAGACCCGCATAGCCTTTGTAAAGAACAGGGATGGTGAAACGGAGTAAGGGAAAATGGAAATGGAATGATAAAATGGAGGAAGAGCGGAAGAGATGAAGAGGAGAGAATGGCAAATATATTCGAATAACGACAATGAGTCCCGCACAGTCTTCATAAAGAACAGGAGGATATGAAAGCGAAATAAGTGGAGAAGAATGTGGAAGAGGGGATGAGAAGAAGAGAAATGATGGAAGTAAAAAAAGTGAAAATATTCATAAAAGGTGAAATACACGATTGACATATTTGACCCCCACAAAAAAAAAACTAAAAAAGGAAAATCGGTATGAATATTCTGAGTTGGGGAAGATGACCAAATCGAAATTGTAGTCTTAGGATTGAGCGATGTTTCACCGGGGCTTGGGCCGTCTCGGGCTTGTCTGAATCGAAATGCCAAGATGATTTTGATGATGAGCTAGTGAGACTTATGAGATGACGATATGAGGAATATAGATGTATCTGAGAGGAGGTGTATTGAGAGAGAAATAATAAACATCGGAGGGGCGAGGCGGGGGTAGAGAACGATGAGGAGGGAGGGAACGAAAGACGGGAGAAAACGTTGCTCATGTCGAAATAAAAGTGAAAATGGAAAATTAGCAAAAGCTGAATAGAGAAAAAGGGCAGATAAGGAATAATCAAGAAACTCAGAAATACCATAAGGGAAGGGGAATAGCACAAACAGAAAGGTGCAATGCAGAGCAAAGCATTTTAGGCACAGAGAAACTTTCTACCAATCCCCAATCCCGCCAATGCGCCCAACACCACTACCACCATTCGTGTACGCCACGCCAATACCCAACTCCAATACCCAACTTGTACAGTGCACGGTGCGTGTGAAAATACAAAGCGGCGCCGCAGATCACAAATTCAAGCCGTAACAATGTAACTATACACACACTGCCGGTGTCCTTCATTTAGAAACACCATCAAATTACAGCGCAATCGCAAAAGCTCTGCATTTCTGTAATTTACTTTCAATTTAGCATAAAATATTCTATAGATCAATTCTTATAAGTGGAAGGATTTCACTCTTTTTGTTACACTTTCTGATTTGTATCAGATATTCTTTTTTGAGCGTAGACGTTATATTATTAGAGATTTAAGGGTTAGGATAATAAATATAGTCGTAAAGATGTTCCATCGCGCTGTTTATCGGAGGTCAAAATGAACTGAAGATGACTTTCTTTCTTACGTTGTCTCCCTGTGATGTGGGTCAATGTCTGAGCTTAACTTGGAGGAGTATACGGTAACGAGGCCCTTTCAATAAATTACAGATATGTCGGAGAATTATTGAAATATAGGTCGCGAAAGAAAGCATATATTGGCCATCTCAGCGACACCGGCTTTCACATTTCTTATTTTTAGCTCTGATCTCATCATTTGTTGTATCATTATACTGTAATGTCACACAATTCGTAATATAATTTCGTCACCATTAGAAAAGATTCTTTTGTGTTGAAACACCAATATTTCGTCGTAAAATCATATCAAATTTAGTAGACAATTATTTTCCTATTTGAACTGCACTACCTTCAGTACTTATGATGAAGTAATGTTTGCTACAATATTGATGAAGAATGTAAAATTACAAGAACACTTAGACACACTTGTATATTTTTCTCATCCTCTTCTTCCCATTCTTTTATTTCTTCGTCTTCTTCTTCTTCTTCTTCTTCTTCTTCTTCTTCTTCTTGCTCTTATGTTATCCTTCCCCTTCTTCTTCCTGTTCTTCAATCTTACAAAATTAACTAAGATAAGAATTCCTTCTGCACCCCGCATACTAATGCATTGCTTAAAAGTGACACGGGCTGTAGGATTAGAGATTTACCCAACACAATTGGATGAGCGCGGGACTTTTGATGTATGCACGGCGATAACACCGACCCATGAGAGGTTTCCCAAACCTCCATTCCTCCATTAGAAGAATCACTTCACCGCATTTCCCAGGCCCAAAGAATGAAAACAAGAAATCGCAACTATTTTTCTTCTTTTCGACTTTTTTTCCATCCCCTTAATGCCGAGAGCTTAAAATATAATGTTTATTTACCAATTGAGGCCAACTATTTGCGAGCATACGTTGAGCTGGTGGCGTTTTCAGAGCGCCACGGAAAACCCCTCCATAAAAAATGACCGGTGAGTTTTTAACCCCCGATAAGCTCGCTCTAAATGACTCGGACACTCGCTTTGGCCAGTCAAGCACTGACAGGAAAAAAAAAATGTAAAGAGTCGGATTTTTTGTGTAATTCTTTTTGAGGGAAGATTGAAAGCTCCCGTCTTGTGTCAACTTATCTTCTTTGAAGCGTAACGGATACTTCTAGTTATCTATTCTTTCCCTCCAGCTCGTGTATATTCCCATGAAGAGGTGAATTACCTGACTGATATCATAAAACACACCTCGATGTGCGAGACAAGATTTTCCTTTCTTTCTTTTTTTCACAAGGATAAAAATTCCCTTCTACTTCAGCATACATTTCAACGACTGGTTTCCTATTATATGTCTTTCTGGTGTTAAATCCTATTGTAAATTTTTTTTCTTTATTTTTTTTTTTAAAAAAATGGAAATTGAGAAATCGCAGAATAGTGAGGTCTTTGGTATGAACATTAAGATTTATTTCAAACAAGTGAATATGGCAATTGCATGTTTTGTCTGCAATCCAAATGTATTTCGAATGGAAAGGATCTGAGTCAGTTAGATGTTAACATGAATAATTAAGCATCCATTATTTTTATTCTTGATCATTATGATAAGGAAACTGCAACCTTTACAGAATGATACCAGTTCATTAATTATCTTACAAAATTAGATGTTTACTTTATTTTACATGAATTCATTTCATGTTAAATAACCATGGAAAATGAAAACAAAATATTTGGGAACACACACAAAGTTTTCTGACGGCTTCATAATTTATAAATCAGTTGCGATTTCGTTGTAAATGCAGTTTGTATCCAATTTCATTGCAAAAGTGTGATTCCAAACCCTATTACATCTACATCTGTCTTTTGAAATAGCCCTACAACAAAGTCCAATCTTCGCTTTTAACATGGAGGTAGGTTGCAAATGCCAAAAACTATTACTGGTCGAGCTCAGAATAAAACAATTTTGTTGCTACCCCAGTGCTCGAGCTCGACCTGTGTTGGCTATGGTTAGCCAGGGCACAGCAAGCACAGAATCACGTCAGCTGTTGAATTTCGTAACAATTATATTTGGTAAATTGAGCTCGCCATGAAGTATGACAAGAAAGTGCACCATGACTAGGCCTAAAAAGTACCAATGCAGTGTACGTGGAAATGAAACCTTTGCGAGAAGATGAGAGAGGGAGAGAGAGAGAGAGATGAAAAAGCATGGTGAAAAGTTTTGCCAGCGCTCTTTAGACACCTGTTTGCTTGTATGTGAGTCAGAATATTCCCTCTGACTAACACAGCGCAAAGACTATAGCGGAAAAAAGGCAAAGAAAATGGCGAGATATAAAAGTACATCGCCACTCTTTCAGAGCTAACGTGTTACATAGAGCTAGACTCGATAATTGAGTCGTGATCAAAAATTGAGCGTGAAATCTCGAGGGTTATTAAAATGGAAACTACCTGGGGACCACAGCGATAAGTTAAGATATGAACGCACAATGTGACGTTTAAGAGTTCAAATGTCCATACCTTGTCCTACTTCCATCCGAAAGTCACATTTGATTTAGTAATTTTAACCCCCGAGATTCCTTGGCGATGGTTCCAATTATATAATCAACATTATCAAATAAACATGCTTATTCCTATCTTGCACTAGTTTTGCTATCAAATATTCAAAAGATTGCCTTAATTGCTACCGGCGACATCTTAAAAAAGGCGCCGGTCATTTTTGTCATCCAAAATCACATGAAGATATTAAACTATTCTCGGGAGGGGTGTGAAGTGTTACACGTTCAAGGTATCACGTGTGTATTCGGTGGAATCACCAGAAGTGAATGCTAATAAAGTTCATTGCTATGTGCGTGGAATGATGATGGTTACAATACGCTGTGTGTCTTTCGAAGATGCAATATTTAATTTTACATGCGAAATATTATCACAAAGATGTTCAATAACCTCAATCAACCTTAGACATCGTTTCCTTCTACTCATTGCTTTGTATATATTAAAGTAAAATATACATATACGCGGAACCGCTCGATGTTCTAGTATGAACATCATGATTATAATCTTATTCATTGAGTTTATTACTTAAATTATACATCGTGGATCAAAATATATCATTTGCCAACACGCAGTATGATGAATTAAAACAAATACAGTACAAAGTTACTGAGTGAGGTACAAAATTGTAAGCATTTAAATAATATGCACATATTAATAAAGTACGACGGACGCGTCAAGTTTAATTGATATATTTTTTCTGCATGGTTAGTCTCATTTTACTGTTTAATGTATAGCAGAATATTCATTCATATTCAATAAAAATATTTTCTCTTTTGGGAGTACAAAATGAGGAAAATCAAGATATACACATACTCATCATTTCAAAATGTAATTCATATAAGGTAATGCATTTTCTTTCAGGTAATGTGTTTTTGCAAACTGTGTATCAAATAACCACATGTGGATGAACTTTAAGTAAGGAAACATTTGATGAAAAAAAATGAGATACTTACAATATGGGTCCATATTATCCCTGGTTCCATTTATCGTTCTGTCTTCGTGCACGGCAAGGCGAAAATTGGTCCTACAGAAAAGCTGAGTAGGTTGCTTGGAGTTGTATATGAGAGGACTCCCCCTGCTCGATGCCTTCCTCCTAACCCTCCGACTAGGAGCGGCGTCGGCCTGGCTGCCTGGCCGTAGGTGGTGCTGGTCGGAGCTGATTGGGCTCCTGCTAAGCACCCTCTCACCTCTCTCAGTTCTATTCAAACCAGATGAAGACGGCAAAGATTTTAATCTCGTCAACACCGATGCAGTTAATTTTGATAACGTTGTCGATGAGGACGACGAATTGTTTGACTTTTTAATAAGATTAATTATATTATTATTATTGCTAATACTATTGGATTTGTGCCCCGTTGTGGAGTCTGTGCTGCTGAGTTGGGCACGGTGTTTTGATGTTGCGAAGAGAGTTTGCAGCAACGCGCTGTTGTCAGCGTCTCTGATTGTTGCTGATATTGTGTGAAGTTGCTGCTGATTGTTGTGGTGTTGCCGCGAGTCGGCGTGTTCTCTTCTTGTCCGCAGACTGCCATCGTCCGATAATCCCGCAGCTAGGGATACGCATAAGAACCCGATGATGATGACGTGCGAGGCTCTCTTACTCGCGGGAATCGTCGTCGACGACCACCAGCTACAATTTTCATCCATTTTCGATTTCATGGATGCCGCGTCGCACACACGAGGTCCAACGCGAAATCCAAACACTTCAAAATATATCAAAGAAAAAAGTGCGAATAGGTCAAAAATTATCGAAGCATGAAAATCCTCTATTGCAATATCGCAAATTATTGATAATTATTTCCCATGGATATTAAAATGATAGCGAGCAAATCCATTCGCACGTTTAGACTCCATTTAGAACGAGTTAGATTAATCCAATTTGTTGAAGAGGTGGATGATGAGACTAGATGAGACCGTACAAAAGCAGAATGTGAAATGAATTGGAGCCGAACGAAGTAGGAATCCCAGGAGAGATATTCGATGTTATCCGGAACGAGAAAAAAGGAGAGAAGGGAAGTCCCAACCACGCGTAGCGCTCCGATTGTCGAATCTGACAAGGTCTAAAATCTCGCTTGAGCTCACATCACTGTCAATCGCGACTCAGAGCTAGGCTACGATAGTACATCGATACGCTACTGCGCACGCGCGGGACGTGGGTTCACCGACAGTGGGCGTGGATAAATTGTTGTATAGCACACAGACCGCGAGAAACTTTTTTTCTTCCCTCGTCGGAAGATGGGACTTCCTTGTGAAAATCCGCAAACACAAACGCGTTATTTTCTCGAGCACTCAGTCATTTCAACGTCTTGGCGATGAATAAGCTAAGAGTTTGCAGATGAACAGGTAGAAAGCAACAAGAGTATCTTTCTCCCTCTCTCTCTCCATTTGAGTGCCAGCCCAACTTTTGAAGTGGCGGCTCGATGACTCGTCCCGATATAGTCTATAGGGCTAGAGGTTGCCTCAGAGTTCGTATCACGCGTCACCTGTTATACGAAGGGGTCACACCTAAACAGATATACAGAAGAAACAAGAGAAAGAAAGAGAGTGGTTAGACAGAGAGACAGACATATAATCAACGATAAGACAGAGGGAAAAATAAGAGAATAAGAACAGAGAAAGAGAGGACGAGAGATGATTAAATATTCATCATTATTGGTTAGTTAGTGTTTCAGTGGGTGACTTCACACGTTCCATTATTGCCCGAATTTGACAATTAAGCTCTGAAATGTCTGTTTCCTGTGGCCCAAAAAGAACATTCAACCGCAGATTTATCAGTCAAAAGAATACACCCATGTAGTTTCTATTTGAATAACTCGTGTAATCATCAGGCGTAATTTTCATTTGTCTCTCTGCATTGTGTTTAAAATGATTTGAGATGACCGCAAACGGTAAAACAATTAGAAATTTGTCAAGTGAAGAATTGTGCCTTCTTGTTATAAAAGCGGTGAAAAATATAGTTATATAATTATATATATTGATTCAAAATATATTTATCACAATTTAAAATCCATTTACATATCTGTATCTGGACCCCTTTGAAGAACAAAGGTATTTGTTTTAATTCCTCTGAAAGGGCGTTCCAGCCAGTCTTTCTAATGCAACTTCGTTTTACACATTTAAATTTATCTTATATTCTGATTTATTTTGTCGTATGATATGAGTTTTTTTATTGATTGGAGAATAAAGTACAATACAATATAATTGCGTCAAGTTCTGAGAAAACGAGAAAACTATAATCCTGTTGTCACGTAATGAGTTTTTTTTTCGACTTGTGGCCATAACTACTCGTATGACAATTTTATTATCGTATTCCTTGAAATCTGTTTTTTTTTTACTTCAATTTTACAATTTTAAAAGTGATAGTGATAATGATTTTGTAATAAATTCTAGGCTATTTCTATATATTGTTTCTTAATTTGCAATTAATTTGTTCTATAGAAATGTTTGATAGTTGAGATCGTTTTGCCACACGATTTGATTGAATTATCATCTAGAAAAGGAAAATGTTTAATCCTAAACAAGATAGTTTAATAATATTGGATATACAATATAATACATACAAATAATTGTTAAGCGCTTAGATCTTTTTTTTTAATAATATTAAGCGCTATATTAAGCATATGTTATTATTATTATTACAATTTGATGATTCCACACAATAAGCATGATAAGCATGTATAATGTTTATGTGTGTGTGTTTGTTGAGTGTATGTGTTTGTGTGCGTATTTGCGTATGTGTTTTTGTGCGTGTATGTGTTCGGGAGAAAGCATAGGTGCACACGAGACAGATATTCATTTTTCTTTCATTTTTTTTCTTCCCGTCTAAGACATCGCTCTGTCGGCTCCCCTCAGACATCGACAGGATTCGTTAACATATGATGAAAATTGTACTGGTATACTTTTATTTTCCGTTTGGTTTCTTTACTAAAAAATGAATCGTACACCATTGGCTTACGCCCACCAAAATAAGCCCCAAAATATCCGATGTGTTTTTTTGCCCCCCCCCCCCCCCATATATTTTAGTTGGACTAATGGAAAGTAAATAATAGAGCCTTCCCCCTCCCCACCCATCTCGAATATTTTCATACGCCAATGTACAATATTCATGCCTCAATACATTCATTCTGAACACAAAAGTAGCCTTTATTAAATATATTTGCATTCATAATTTCATTCCACCGCATTCGTTAAGTTTTTCACGAAGAAATGGTTACCAATGCGTATTATTGCATGAAAAAAAAACATGATAGTTTGTTTCAATAGGATGCCCCTTGAATTGCGATGTCGGGATTTTTATCTGCATCCAACACAACCATTTGGACACCATCGTGATGACTGTTCTGATTTTAATTGTGTTAGGGGGTGTTGCTCAAAATCAACTGCAAATCAACTGCACACTTTGAAGATTGCAACGCGCATTTTCATTCGCGCACGGTATGCGCATTTAACAAGACGCGCATGTAACAAAGATTTTGATTGGCGCGTTCCGATCAACTGCAACTTGCGATCAATTGCAACTTTTGAGCAACACCCCCTTAATGTTGTTCATGGACATAATATTGTGAATTATATCCTGGTTTCAACTAATCTTTGTCCTATCAGTCATACCATTTTTTCCTCTGT
Organism: Temnopleurus reevesii; assembly: GCA_036244855.1. Classification (NCBI taxonomy): domain Eukaryota; kingdom Metazoa; phylum Echinodermata; class Echinoidea; order Temnopleuroida; family Temnopleuridae; genus Temnopleurus; species Temnopleurus reevesii. Next base: position 13,548 of record BQKZ01002916.1, on the reverse strand, counting down.
AAACTTCATGCGCTTTATCATAACGCTTTGAAAAGAGAATGGTCAAGGAGGTGGCCCCGTCTAAATTGTTGTGCTATCATGATGAGGGGCTTTGCAGCCCTTATTATACCGTAGGCTATAGGTCCCGTTTCCACAAGTATATGATACGCATATTTGTTCTTGTGTAGGTACATATGAAAATTAAGTAAATTTTATGATGTATGTTTTACTTCTCTCTCTCTTCTTTATTCTAAATTTGTCTTCTTTAGAATGACAGTCGATGAAAATTTTCATCCATATGTGAGCGGACCTTCAATGATTAAGTTGACTGCAGAGCCAGAGGAGTTTTGTTTATCCATATTCAAAATATATATTCCCCTGTGTTTGTTTTATTTAGCTGCCTCCCAGCGCGACTCGGGCAGTGTTTAACGTTAGATTATAGTGGGCCCGGGGTTTAAGGCCGCCGTGCACTTTGAGATCTATGCCAAGTACAAGAACTCATGGTTCCTCTCATGAACCCCCCCCCCCCAGGTCTGAACCTTTGATATTTCTACCGCCCTTCCCGTTATACATTATGTATTATGTATATCAATTTTCATTGTTGGACTACACCTTGACAAACCTACTTCCAACAAGAACATTATATTCATATAAATTATATAAAATGTTACTTTTCTGCAAAAATATGATTTCCTCAAAACTTTAACTATATTAAGATAATACTTGTCATAATAATACATGGATCTTATATAGCGCTCTTTCCATCTAATTAGATGCTCAAGGTGCTCGAGCAAAATAATTGAAGTGATGGAAATAGAAAAAAGAACACCTATTTGCATATTTACACTTATACAAACTTTGTATCTTTCTGTAGAAATTATGAATTTTGCACCATAAATATAAAGAAAATTCTGGTCATGTAATGCACCTATGATGTCATCAACTTGGCAACATGTCTGACAATTTTCACTGATTTGCTCATTTTCCAAATCTTTAAAAATTCTCCCCCCCCCCCCTTTTTTTTATTATTACTCGTCCGACTTTCTTCAAACTTTTTTTGTTCTGCTTACCAATTTTTTCTGCTCCTGTTAAAAAATAATTATTATTTCTAGGTAGACTCTCCTCTTAACTTCACCGATATGATGTCCAAGAGTTAATTTCATAAGATATAATCTATGATAAACGCAAAAAAGGTTATTCCCCCAGATGGAAGGTAGCATTACCTTTTTTAATGCCCTTTCACAAAATTTACTAGTACTGTTACTCAACTATGCATATCCTGTGTGTAAAAATCGGCACAGTCCAATTATGCTATGCGGGAGTGAACACAAACATAGGAAAATATAAATTTTGATGGTCACACTGGTCCTATTTTTTCCCGTTTGTTTTAAGGATATAAAATTAGCAGATATAAGTCCCTTTATGGGGGGCGGGGGGGGGGGGGGGGGTTATGTCATCTATTAGCAGACTCTATCCTCTCAGTCTGAGCAATCTTTTACGATCAAATCTTTAGAAAATGATATTTATGACAGAAAATGCATTTTTAATGTTTTAAAAGAAATCACTTTAGGCTTAAATTATTGCCTTGATGAAAGTCACTTTTATTGAAAAGTATGCGAATCCAACACATGTATACTGGGTGCATAGTACATTTTTGAAGTGATAAGCATGGTATGCGATGTACAAAATCTAGGAAGTCTGGATTTGAATTATGTCCAAATTAAGTTCATGCACATCTCGAGATAGGAAATTTATCAATAAAGTCATCGAAATACTTGAATAGATATGAAAAATGGTTGGAAAGTATGATATTCCGTCGCTCTTTCAATAGGGGTTAAAGTAAAAAAAGAGTCCAAAATGTGCAAGTTATAAGTTAGCAGACGATAACTTGTTTACTATCAACAGCTGATTGCAGAATTTAGCGCATGCGCATTTCGCACCTCAAGCAAGATGGCGACTTCCTCTCGACTGTTTACAAGACAAACCCGACAAATATATTTCTGCATTCAGCGACATTGCAGCAACAAATCAAACAATTATGGACCGAGATTGAAAGCTGCAAGCCCTGTGACAGCAAGCATATGTGGGATTGGTGCTGTTGCAGCCACAAGTTACTGGTTGTACAAGGAAAATAAATGGCTTCTTTTCGCACCGACAGTGCAGGCAAGAGAGGTCCCTCGCAAGGTAAGTGGGCGTGGGCTGGGCCCGGCGTTTGCTGCTCTGCATTCTCGCTAGCATGGAGGTGTCATTGAGACCTAGATTAGTTATCACTATCCTGGTATCAAGCTCTTTTCTCATGAGTTATGTGTAATATGTGTATTTTAATGATGAAGGCTCACAGTGTATCTTGCATGAATTATTCATTTCATGTCGTTTAGCTTAGGCCTAGGTCTATTGAGCTGACTGTCCAACTCTGTCACTAGTGTCAGTCACTGAGTGACTGAGTGTCTGAACAAGTGAGTGAGCGAGTGAGGGTGCGAAGGAGTGTGTGTGTATCCGTATGCATGCAAAGTTGATCAATGACAATGGAACTGGTAGTGGTTTGCATACACCAAACATAAAATGATACTGGGCGAAATGAATGGAGGGGGATCTCCACCACAAAATGTGTTACAGCCCTTCTGTTTGCTAAGTTTTACTCGATCCCATACAACTCAAGGGCGATTATCATGATGATTATGTAGAGTTCTATGTATACTTTTATGATTTAGAGTATATATACGTCGACATTTGCAACACGATTATCTTGGAATGTAGCTGAAATGAGTTTCACTGCAATGCCCTTCTGACTTCAAATAGAGCCTTTAGAGGATTTGTTATTGCTAGGTTATGCCTCGAGTGAATCCTCTGAAATCAATGAAATTTTTGCAGATATTCCTTTGTTAAATATTATAATGCAGGATCTCTTCTAAGGATGTGTTGCTATGAAATTGCGATTGACCACAAATCAAATGCAAATTTGTAAATTGTAATGCATATTTTCATTCGCGCATGGTGTGCACATTTAGACATGCATGAAACAATGATCTTGATTGGCTAGCTCCGATCAACTGCAACTTTTAATTAATGGCAACTTTTATACAACACCACGTAAGACTATCAGCAGCTTAATTGAACCTGCAGTATTTAAAATCGAGTGCATTAAAATAGACTGGGTGTCATGGTGAGAGTGCGCATTTAATAAAAAATGCTGTAGCATGAAGATAGGAAATGTCTTGAAAGTTTTAGTTTTTAGCCCTGAACACATCTATCGGATGGTGGCATTAAATTTAAAGGTTGGTCCTACATGGAGATGTGAATAGACTTCACCAATTAATTATTTTATCATTCATTCAGCCATCAAAAAAGTTTGCAACAGTGCACATCTGTAATGACGGATATCCGCAGTATAACTCAGAATTATGAATTGATTCACTTGTCATAGATGTGTTTACATGTACATACTTTTAATTACAAATTTCTGATTTTACGCGTTCATACATTATGTACATTTATAGTCTCCCATTGTTATATAAATGGTGCATGGTCTTGTCTTGCCTTTCCGTATATGCCCACAATCAAAGTTGCTTATTAATATCATAGCATTTATTTATTATGCACTCTACTGGATTATGTACATGACAAATAACTAGATTATGCCAAATGTAAGCCTGATTACGTTTGAATAGACCTACACAGAGGGATAATTTAGTTATTAGTTGTTCATGTCGACCACAACTGGTTCTTCAATAGAACATGCATTTACTTATCATAAATTTGGCCCCCAGATCTGACATTTCAGAAACGACATCAATTTACATCACATTACATTACAGGTGTAATATCGTAGAAATATAAAGCGCATGCCCCTGTTCTTTTATGTATTAAGTGTACGGTTCTGTACAATAATGAAATTCTTGCATGGCAATGACAACGCATATTACACTTAGCCTATGTATTGGTTCAGGCATTTTCTCAATTTAAGGCTAGCTAAAACTTTTTTTTAAAGCAATACTATGACCAATAGTGCTATTTGCCTCACAAAATTCACAAAAAGGATATATTATGCCTGCTAGTGGATCCATTCATCTCACTTGGGTTGAGTGCAGTGCAATGTGGACAAATTTCTTGCTGAAGGAAATTAAATGTGCTATATGAAACTCAAACCGTGACTAGCTGGTTGAAAGAGCGAGAACCACAATACTATGACGTTTCCACAAGTATATAATCTCATTGCTTGTCTTCCAACATGCTGAATAAATTGTATCACCTAGAATGGCCTTTTAAGTTACCTCCATGCGTAGTATCGAACTAAATCTCCAAGATAGTTTAATACAACTTCCTTAGAAAGATGTAAGTAGGTGTACACTACAATGCCTACATGTACTTCAGCCATTCCATGGGCGTATATTGTATGGAGTGTGACACTAATTACGTAAAAAGCGTACTATCAAAATAATTAGTTAAATCTAACAATCTGTGTTTACAATTATTGATATCATGAAGTGGAATTGATGGCAAAGTTATTGTCCTTTATTCCATGCTTCTGTAAAAATATAATTTCTTTGATGTGACTCAAATGAAATTTACAATGCAATATTTACCAGCTTGATTTTTTTCATGATTTGCACTGTGCAATGGATGACTGACAATAATACTAGTACACTATTTGAGGGTCAGTTTGAAAAGCCTATCAATGAAAATCAATTGCCATCCCCAAAATGTCCCTGATATATTGAAATTGAGGAACTGTATTTAAAGGTATATTTGATGTTATGAAATTCCATCGCTATTTTTGATCAAATTTAAAATGATACTTTATTATTTATTTTTAAACTAAATACCCTACAAGATGATTAATTTGTAAAATATAATAAATTTGAGAATCATTAAAAATATCCAGATGTACATGTATGGAGAACCAATAAGACCTCAATATACATGTACTTTATAATAATAATAATAATGGTGGCTACTTATATAGCGCACAGGTCCACCATAAGGTGCTCTGACATGGCGCTTTAGAAACAAGGAAAACAAAATAAACACATAGATAACTTGTCAGTGGCATATTCATGACTCAAGGGGGGGGGGGGGGTCATGTTCTAGAATTAGAAGTTGCTTACCAAGCTATTATCTTTTTTCTATCTTGGACTTGAACTTGCACAAAAATCAATCTTATGATGTTAATTAATTTCATGAAAATGTATGATTCCAAGTTTGATAAAAGTTATGCTATATCTTTCAATGTTATAAATGTTAAACCAGAGGTAAAAGTAAGGCCATTTTGTCGACCAAGATGAAATACGATTGTTTTGTTAATTTTGTTCTTTTCCCTAAAGTTATTATACAAATTTATCAACTAATTACATTGCAATGACAGTTTTACATTGTAGGTCACGGCAAATTATGCGTAAATGTTTTCGATGGGCCATACAGGAGTGAAACTGTTGCATTATCCACAAAATTCTATGTTTACCAAAGTGAAACACATTTTAAGCTATATGTATGTGTTACTGTATTGGCAAGTCAATTACCCATTCATAAACATGTAGATGTCTTATTCCCTTGATAATTGATGAATCATTTGATAGATCTTACACTTTATGAAACTGGATCATGTCTAAATATGGCATAGTTTTAAGGATCAGAAAATAAATAGGTTAAGAGGTCAGTGTCAATACATAGAAATGCTTGTCCTTTTTATGACAAATTGAAGGCTATTGAATTAGTTCATATTTGATTTAAATTCATTTTCATGCCAAAATATTATTTTTTTAGTAAGCACTGCAAGTTGATAAATCACAGGATAATGAAAACTATGACAAAATACTGGCACGTAAAGCGCCTTTTCTTTATGAACGTGAGAACAGTAAAATATATTGAGGCTGAAGACAATATGGTGAAAGTGTTAAAAAACATTTAGATCATAATTGGTTTGGTTTGATGAAATACTAACATTACGTATACATTTTGATAATTCTTTTTTGTTTGTACTTGTATGTACAGGTACATGCCTTTCAATATTTTGTGTAGAATTTGACCAGAAATGTCCGAAAATGAATTTCTACAAGAGTTCCCCACAGCTGATGTAGTATAAATGTAGACTACCAGTACTAGACTCTCCAGTGTAAATACCAAGACCATTAAATTACATACATGTACAGACCTTTAGTTTCATAATTACAATTACAAGTGTTGCAATCATGAAATTTCAAGCTATTTTATTTAAAAATCAACAAGACCTTTGATCTTAACAAACAATTTGTGTATTTGTATACATGTGGTTTCTCTTAATTGTTTCTTTCAAGACAAAAGGCAGAATGTAAAAAAGCGCCTTGAGCACTCCGCAGAGTGGATACGTGCGCTATATAAATTGCATCTATTATTATTATTATTAATTTCAGGAGTCAGTCTTGTGTAGGGTACATGCTGTACACTACCTGTGCGTCCAATATTTCACAAGCAGTTCATACTTCCAAAGTATACAACGTACGTTATAACTTATTACTTACGTGTACTGGGACTTTGTGAAAACTGTCCAAAACCTATGAAATTACATGATATATGTACAAAAGTATAAGAGAAATGTGAGTAATATCAAAGGTATCATGAATGAATATTTTTCCAAAGATTTTTGATAGTTTGAAAACTTACCCAGCTACCACTGACAATATAGCGCTGTGTGAAAAAAAAATACTTCTCATGTAATACCCTCACTCTGGATAGAAAAACCTGCAGAATTTTCATTGCTTGACAGGAGACCACAGCAGTGTGTACTTCCCCAGCTCTTGCTAGACATCATATTAAAATTCATTGCTCGTGTGCACATCGTACACATGTATGTATTTTCAATAAGTTGATTGCATTGCAATATGAGATACTCCAAATTACCCATTTTGAATGAACGAGGGACAAGCTTGGTCTTGTTTTTGAAGCCAGGCGCCCTTTGAGCTCTCCCGACTGATTTTTTTTTCTTTTTTTTCCTTGACTCCCTCTCCCGAGCCCATTCATAAGGCCTACTAACTCCCATCCCCGGCAAACCGTCGCCTTCGTCAAGTCACCGGGTATATTGTTTACATATTTGACTTTATTGCTAACAAGAGAGCTCTGCTTTCATACCTCAGCATTGTCTGATTGCCCTCAAACGTGTTCACAGTAATTGTTCCAATTGTTCGCCACAGTTGTTCTGGGAATGCCCTATTCTCCCTTTTTGCAATTGTATACATTACGCATTCACTTGCATTTCGTGCGTCTTTATTACATTCTCATTCAGTGTCGGTGTTAAGGAATTCCCCTGTCAAGGTTTTCCTTTTAGCTCAAGTTTCTCTATTTTCTGATGACAAATCTGTTGCTATGACAGTGTATTGCGATGCAGGTCAGTAAGTCATGCAATGTTTATTTTGTTTCCATTTTCTTCGAAATTTGATGAAGCATACTCATTTGCACCGAACTTGAATGACAATTGATCATTTTTAGATCCCATTCCCCATTTCTCCTATTAACTGGTTACTGCCAGTATTTCGAAACATGGAATATGACGTTACACTATTGTACACGCAACCTTTTTATCATTCAGACAATTGCACTTGTGTGTTTGTTGACCTAGTTTACTGATAAATTCTTCTTGTCTTATCAGAAAAGGCTGTACTTTTGTCCAAAGCACACAAATAAGAACATTGTGTGCAAAAGGAAATAATCAGGGCATTTACACGATGGCAAATTACCTTGAGCTTGACATCGATTTTCAAGCATTGATGTCAGGATGGCAACAAAGTGTTGTTTGGACCCAATAGGCGGGTTTACTAATAGATGCAAATTGTATGCATACCTTTAACACAAAGG
>BQKZ01002915.1:35720-72768 GCA_036244855.1 Temnopleurus reevesii | reverse complement strand
TTATTCCTTGCCTAAATTGGCAACATGAAAATGTTTAATTATATTTTTGAAACAGTCCGATTAGATATGGTACTACCAAATTTAGTCTTCATCGCAAAATTATTAAAAGTTGCCAATTTCCATGAAAACAAAGGATTTTTAAATATTTAGCGTGTTGCCAATTTAAGTAATTTGTGCCAATTTTAGTAATTTTTTTCTTTTAATACAACCCATGAATTCATTAAACTTTCGTAATGGGGACATGTACATGTACAATAGGATACAAATTAAATAATCAAATTACAAAAAAAAATCAATCATTTCTATTTCTTTTTCAATTTTTCTTTAAATCCTTTACTAGAATTTACCAAGAGAAGCACCGCCTACGATCAAGGGTCAGGAGCCGGATGAGAAGTGGCCGGAGCAGGGTCGCATCACATTCAGAAGGGTGAAGATGCGTTACCGTGACAGCCTACCACTCGTTCTCAATGGAGTGACGTTCTATGTGAAGCCAAGAGAGAAGATTGGTATCGTTGGACGGACGGGATCTGGTGAGTTGAATTTACTTTAGACACCTTTTTCAAGGCAGGTCCATTGATTTGTCCACATTTTTGTATGCCATTTTAGAGTATGATTTTGATCTAACTTCGGTATTCTCTGACTTATTAACCAAGATTTAGTTGATTATTGTGGCCATAAACAAGTGAAACAAGATTAAACTTCTTTATAACATTGGCAATATGGTAATGCTACATAAAGATGTTTATAGAAATAATTCTCGCCACCAACAATAAAAGAAAATTATGGACCATACATGTAGTTATGCAGTTTTCATGGTAACCAATTCATGCGAGTCAGGATACCCACCTCCTGTTACAGACATTATTGCATTTGCAATTTTCCAGGTTTAAGATCGCAGAATCATGTGTGTTTAAACTTTATTCTAGATACTTCTAGATATTACCATAATCTTCATCACACGATCATATGGCTTGTTATTTTTATGCACCTCCTATGATGTTTCAAGAAGAAAAATCTGCAATTTTCCAAAATGATAGATGAAGCATATGCTTCCCAAACCAAAAGTCACCTTTCCAACCTCAATAGATCTATATTGACGTTATGGTGAGATATCCTTTGATATTGCCTGTTGTCGGTAGCAAAAAGGTTGATGGCAACCAAGACTAAAGGCAACCGCACACTATGCAACTTTTAGTCTTAAGACCTTAAGACTAATTTTGCAAATATTGAAACAAGCTGTAATAAGTCATCTTACGGCGAAGTAGTTGATACTTGATATTTCATAAAGTTTTAAGTATCAAGTACCTTGTCATGAGAGGGCATATTACAGCGTGTTTCAACATTTGCAAAATTGGTCTTAAGGTCTTAAAACTTAAAGTCGTGTAGTGTGCGGTGGCCTTAAAATTCCTAATGAAAAATTATATAACATTGGCAAAATGGTAACGTTACAAGGATTTATATGAATAATTGGAATAAAATACTTTCTGCCTTTTTATTTGTTCACAGGCAAGTCATCCCTAGGAGTAGCTCTCTTCCGACTAGCTGAGGTCTCAGGAGGTAGCATGTATATAGATAAGAAGGATATCGGTAAAATGGGAGTCAGAGACTTAAGATCAAAGATTTCCATTATTCCACAAGATCCTGTGCTCTTCATCGGAACAGTCAGGTAAAACATTTATCTTTATTGATCTTGGTATTTTTATAAGCACATGACAGTCCATAGGATTTATAGCTGGTAGACCTTTGGTTGTGACATTTAAACTAAAATATGCCAAAGTATACATGAGATTGTTCCCCCAATTACACATTTATTTCTATGCATGTAAAGCAATTTGTGAATATGTAAGCTTGTTTCACATCAATTTCATTATTCGAACAATTAAAGATCTTTTGCTTTGATTGATAAAGATTGGATGACCCTTACAAATTTACAAATTGCAAATAAATACATATGGAAAAATACAAGTGAAGGAGAAATAGAAGTATAATTCCGTATGATGCAATTACAAAATTTTGTTTTCCTCAAAGCCATCATTCTTATTTGTAATTGTTTCGTTCTTATTCATTATTTCATGATTAACAGGTATAATCTTGATCCATTCGGTGAGCATTCTGATGAGAGGATATGGCAAGCGTTAGAGAGAACACATATGAAGAATACAGTGAGTGTTTTTTGAATAAGTGAGAAATAGACTTTTAGCCAATGAAGAGGTTTGGAAAAGATCTGGCCATGATTTGGGACAGCTTATAAAGACATTACAACAGAGACTGATGAAGTCATATCTGTCAAAAAGCAGAAATTGAACACCTCATACTAAGAGGAAGAATTCTTGACAAAAGACCCATTGGGAGACCGCACTATGAATTTATGATCAAATGGACGTAAATGGACAAGATCAATATATTTAGATTTTTGGACGATAGACAGACCTGGAGGATCATATTCACCAACACCTTACAATGGCAGGACACCCATGAGGATTAGCGGTACCTCTCTGAAAAGAAATCATATTCAGGCTATGCTTATTAACTTTACCACAAAAGGCATTCAAATTTTGTTTATGAACTCATCAAGAGGTCGATTACCAAGGTTGTTACTTTACAGATCTAAGCACTGTGTATTTTCACATAATGCGATGTTACTGTACTCAGATGTATACACATACTGTTAACTGTTTGTAATTGCCTGTTGCATGTGTTTTGAGAAATCAGATTGATATAGTCTGTGACCAATATTTAGTGCCCTTTCCCAAAATCTGTGTGTTTATCTCACATTTTGTGACCTCTATTTTGCTGAAACTTATTTCGGAAAGCACAAATTTGCGACCTTCAATAGAGTTTTTTTATTCCCATGATTAAAACAGCTTTGTGTTAATCATTCTTTAAAAGAATCTCGGAAAGGTGTTGAAAGCTTTTTGCAAAACCTGTCTTTTCAACAAGTGACAAATGCAGTCTCATTGACTTACAATATGCATAAATTATTCTTTTTAGTCCCAGACATGGGGGCTGTAACATAAAAGGTGCAACTAAAATTACATAGAACATTAATCGTAAGTCTATGGCAAAATGTGCACCATAGAGATACGATTGATTCTCAATTTCTTGTATTTTATACAGGCCTCAGATTAGTTGTCAAACCTTGTACCATAGAGGTATGATTAATTTTCAATTTGTCATGTTTTATGTTACAGTATATAATCCTTCTATTTCTCTTTATTTGTTTAGATCAGTAGACTAGACCAGCAGCTAATGGCCCCAGTGGTAGAGAATGGTGAGAACTTCTCAGTAGGAGAGAGGCAGCTAATGTGCATGGCACGAGCACTGCTTAGGAACAGCAAGGTGAGCTGAGAAGTGATTGTTACCAGTCTGTTTTAGATGGATTTGAGCCTTTATAGGCAGGTTTATTAATGGCCCCAGTGGTAGAGAATGGTGATAACTTCTCAGTAGGAGAGAGGCAGTTGATGTGCATGGCACAAGCACTGCTAGAACAGTAAGGTAAGCTGAGAAGTGATTGTTACCAGTCTGCATTAACCCCTTCACTACTATATTTTGTATTTGCCATAGAGTTTGAACAGGGACTACCCAGTTCCAATAGTCAAACAGTTAAATTATTTGAGCCTAATAGCATACGAATAATCATTCTTAGAGTAAATTATTATTCTATTTGTATCATTGCTTCTACCATAGATCCTGTTTCTTGATGAAGCAACTGCAGCTATTGACAGCGAAACTGATACGTTAATCCAAGCTACCATACGAGAGGCATTCAAAGACTGTACAATGCTAACCATAGCACATCGTCTGAACACCATCGTAGACTCGCATCGTATACTTGTCATGGATGATGGAAAGGTAACATTAAAATACTTCAGGTTTGTGATCAATCGCAAAGTGTAGTACTTGATTTGCCATAAAAATTGCGATTGATATCAATTGTTCACTTTGGAAAGCTTTATGTTATGGGCCCCTGGACGATTGAAGGCGTTTGTGTAGGTGTTGTGATGAAGTGGTTCAGTCTCTCACTTTTCAATCTGAGGGTCGTAGGTTCGAATCCCACCCATGATGTTAATTTCCTTCAGCAAGAAATATATCCACATTGTGCTGCACTCCAATTTGTTGGGGTGAATGAGTGCAGGTGGGAAGAAATTTCTTGAATGCAGTTCACCAAATGATAGCCATGCTACAATAGCCAGGTAACGAACCAAAAGAAAACAAAATCTAAGGACCATCTGACCTTTACCATTATGTCATGATTTGCAGTTTGATGCAGAGATCATTTAAAACGAAAATTATCACGTAATGGTAAAAGTAACGTTAGTCTAGTCTTTAGTCCATGTTTAATACAAGTATTTTGTACAAAATTAATTAAAAAATCATATTGAAGGACGCTCTAAACATTTAAATTCAATGAAAAAGTACATGGCTACCTGATTCAATATTTTCTTATAAGTTGCAAAGCAACCTTGTTCTTTTATGGGGGTTTTTTTTTGGACAAATATTTTGTATAAGATATTAAGTGGTTTTCATCAATGTTCATAACTAGATATCAATAATATCAGTTAAATTACTCTTCAAACCATTATTCAAATCACCGCCCATAACATTTATTCATGTGTACTTTATATTCTGTAGATCGCTGAGTTTGACCGACCAGCCAAGCTGATGACGATGCCAAACTCCATCTTCAAATCTATGATGGAAGCAGTGGCAGCGCAGAAAGAACTTGCAGAGGTATTTGGGTCAGCTAACAGTCTTCAAGTGCCATCGATTGAATAATTCATCATCATCATCATCATGACCAAAGCCGTAGCAGCACAGAAAGAACTTGCAGAGGTGTTTGGATCGGCTATGAGTCTTCAAGTGCCTTCCATTGAATAATTCAGGAGTTTGGGACTTGATGACTTTTCTACTCACTCCTCTCCATCTTATACGTGCTCCTCTCTATTGTAAACTCAATGACGGAAGCAGTAGCTGTACAGAAAGAACTTGCAGAGGTGTTTGGATCAGCTACATGTAACAGTCTTCCAAGTGCGTTCTATTGAATAGTTCAGGCGTTTGGTTATGGAGTTTATTTTTTGTATTGAGCAAAGAATGGGACATGATGACTTCTCTACGTGCTCCTCTCTATCTTCAAATCAATGAGTGCCCAGCTGAGGCAGAGACCGGCGCTATACAAGAGGCCATCATCATTCTCATCTTGAAAAACGTAGCTGCACAGAAAGAACTGGGAGAGATGTTTGGATCAGCTAACATTCTTCAAGTGCCTTCTTTTGAATAGTTCAGGAGTTTGGTTTAGAATGGGACTTAATAACTCTTCTGTGTGCTCCTCTCTCTCATAAACCTAAATGAAAGCAGTAGCTGCACATAAAGACTCGCAGAGGTGTTCGGATCAGCTAACAGCCTACAAGTGCCTTCTATTGAATTGTTCAGGAGTCTGGTTGTTTAAAATGGGACTTGATGTTGCAAGTGATATGCGATCAATTGCAACTTCGCAGCAACACCCCCTAAATTGGCCATACATGCATGCTTTATATTGTATTCAATTCGGAGATGATGTACTGTTTTCAGGAATACTTACTTTCACTCCTAATTGTGAATCTCGACAAAGTTAATGATTTCTATGTGTGCACTGCCAAAGATTCTGTTAAGGAATGCTGTTTAGCTTGTGAACAGTGTATTGTGCAAGAGAATATGGTTTCCATCTAACCATGTATTTTAGCTTGCTGATTTAGACAAATTTTGGATTTATACATTACGTCTACAATGGCCTTACATGTAACTGGCTGAAAGAATCCTTTGTGGTGCTTCAGAATTATATTTTATTGCGCTAGGGAATATTGTGCCTCTCTTTGTTCATCTTAATGTGTACATATAGTTACAGAGTTTTATATGTGCCACAGCAAGATTTCCGTGGTATTGTAGTTGGGTTCCAGCGAATGCCATCCCCTTTCGAGTTTATTCACTCCAGGTATTTGCTTGTTTGCTTGCACCATCTGGATAGATATTTCATATTTTGTGATTGGGGGGGGGTAGATGTAAGTACATGTACAGTCAAATCTATGTAGACAGGCAACCTCTATAGGCAGGTCCTTTAAAAAAAATTCATTTGGGGGCAACCAATTTAGGTAGCCACTGAAGACAGATGACTTCAATAGACACATTCTGTAGACAGGTGGTAGCTAAGTTTGACTGGAGTTCTCATTCTTTATTTAAGTAACTTTTGTTAAGTGATATTAATTGACTTGTGAATAAGGGTTTATAAAAGAGTTTTATTGTGCAATTGACAATATTTGTGGGTTTTTTTTTTTTTATTCATTGGGGTTATCAAATTATTGAAATTTGAACAGAGAGGCTGAAAATGAACAAGGTTTAAAACGATTTTATTGTATAATTTACTATATTTATGTTGTTTTTTTATTCAGTGAGGTAATCAAATTATTAAAATTTGAAAAGAGAGGCTGAATAATGAACAGGGTTTAAAAAGATTTTATTGTACAATTGACAATAATTTGTGGGGTTTTTTTTATTCATGGGGGTTACCAAATTATTGAAATTTGAACAGAGAGGCTGAAAATGAACAAGGTTTAACAAGATTTTATTGTATAATTTACAATATTTATGTGGGTTTTTTTTTTATTCAGTGAGGAAATCAAATTATTACAATTTGAACAGAGAGGCTGAATAATGAACAAGTTAGGTTTAAAAGAATTTTCTTGTCATAAAAAACATTTTATTTCAACAATTCAATAGCCCTAAAGCTATACACCTTTTTAATGTGATGGATGGTTTAGGGTGTTGGTTTTATCTATGCTCCCAAATAACAAATTGTTTTTTCTTTCTTTTTTGTAGACTTTTCAACATGTTGCGTCTTATGAAACTAGTGCCATTGGCAACAACTCTGATCTTTATATGACCAAGTGCAATATCTTGTGTACAGTACCATGTTTTTATCTTTCATCAGACATTATTGAAATGTCACCAGCTGAATTTTTGTTATTAGTTTTTTAAATAAGCTTTGCAGATTTCTATTTATTTTTATTTCAAAACCATGTCCCAAAGTCATTTATTGTTTTTCGCAATAGTTGTTAGGAGATTGGAATTCTTTATTCACTTTTTGTATGAACCTTATCTGGAACATCTGAGTGACAATTTTGATTTCTTCGAATATTATAAGTATCCACTCTAGATTTGAGATAGATGGTAATTTTATATTTTTACTTTTCTAACCATTTTAAAAAAACAATGACTTTTATTATGTTAGTGTATTTTGCGCTATTTTGTTAAGAATATCAAGTCAGTTCCAAAACTTTGAGTTGACTATTTGTGCACAGATTTTATTCAATTTCTGAACCAATTTCATCTCATTTTTGGTGCTTTTGTGGAAAATATGTTATTTATTGGCTCTTTGCAATCATACATATAATTTCACAATAACTTTTTGTGTATGCAGTGTATTGCCTATGGATATGTAAATGCATATATAAAGTTTTTTTCACCTTTTTTAAGCAGTTCGTTTTAGAATTGTGCAGAAATATTTTTAATCGTGTCCCTAAAGCATGACAGCATCAATCTGTGATTTGTAGTGCAGTATTCATGATGTCTTTTCAAATGAAAGATCTGCGGTTTAAACTGATCTTTCATTTTGAAGTGTAAATAGCTAAAAAATGTTGATGTGTAAGATACATGTAAGTCCTTTGCTGTGCTACATATATGAATCGTCTTTATTGCAAAATTTTGAAAAGTTTGTGTTGATTTTTCTAGAATTGTCAGTAGAGTTGATCTGAATAGGGCGGTGTTTCACCAAGTTAAAAAAACTTCAAGAATGGCAAGCATTAGTTTTTTTTTGCTGAATAGTTATCAATCATTATTGAAGAAGTCTTTCTTACTTTGGTGATACCACCAAGGAGTTCTGATATATTTTTTTGTTGCAATTGAAATCCTACTGAACACAATCACACCCATCTGCTTTATCAAAAAAAATCATAGTTTACGGTAGTTCCAAAAGTTTCTTAAAAGGCTTGTTTCTGCTTCAAATATCAGTGGATATTTCTGTCGTTTTAAAAATAAAGTCATAATGTACACATGGTATAACAATTGAAAAATTAACCTTTCGGATGCGGGCCAACACTCTGAAGCATTCTGATCTAATGAGCGTACATCACTGGTGATTAGGATATTGGGAGAGTCCTCTAATTTGAAGTCTAAATACATCGTTAATACCTCAATATTTTTCTGGCCTTCAGTGAATTTGTATTAAAGAAGTCCTGACTTTCCTCATCCTCATTAAAAGTTTTGTTNGTTAAATCGTATTTAGCGCCCTCTCTTGGTTATAACAATATTTTGCTTCTTATCGGGCATATAGAAAATTATTTCCAAGATTTTATTTAAGCATGCTAAAAAGGAATACATAAATAATAAATTCTGAAATTTTTATCCAATTCGGTTCATGAGAAGCTGTCCTTTATCAAGAAAGAAAATATTGAATTTGCATCGGGGGCTAGGACGCTAAAATATTTTTCACACTTTAGGTTATAACTTTTCCAAAACTTGTTAATTTTTCGTACAATCTTTTGTACAACGTGTTCATGATATTATGTTTCTTTTTAAGTAGATTTGAAGACAAGATTTGGCGATAAAAATATTTGCTTTTACCAAAACTATACTTGGGCTTTAACACCTCGCTCACCTTCTATAGAAGCCCGTCGCATCCAAATGGTAAATGGTTTGGAGATTTATCGATACATGTGTGAGGAAATGGAAAAATCCTGTTCTTCATACTAATTAGTTAGGAGGAATGTGCTAGCTATGTCAAAATGTTTTGTGTGAAAGAAGGAACAAAACCAACTTTTCCTATTGAATGTAATGTTCAGTGATGTGCTCTAATGTTCAAGGGTGCATTGTACAAGCTCCAGGGCTTCACTGTAGCCATTTACACTCAACTGCAATGCATTGTCATGGTGGAGCTGTGATGACATTCATGTAGATCTGACTTTAATATGATTTGGACACTTAAATAGTGAGTATAGTTTGCAATAAGGGTTTGCATGCACAAGTTTGATATTGCTTCCAAGCCAGATAGCTATTATATGTGAACTGTTTAAACCTTGATATTGTCCAGACTAAATCATTTTTGCAAATGTTGTGCTATGAATAGTGGTGTTGGCCATCTTGAAAATAGATCATCCATGTACAGTATAATGAAAGAGGATGTTTAAATTGATATCTGTATATAAGTTTAATGTTTATACACAGAAAGCAAAAATGTTGACAAACCAGCTTGTGAAGAACAACGTAGATAATTCATAGACTTATTCTATAATATTTACTTAATTGTGAATTATTGATGGACAAGGTGCTTCCTTTTGTTCAGGGTTTTTCTGTATACATGTTTGGGAAAGTAATAAATTGGGAAAATTCTTCAATCTGAACAAACTATTTAATAATGATAATAATAATAATAATAATAGTGTAAACTTGTAAAGCGCAACACTCCGTCACTAAAGACGCTCATGGCACATATATCAGTTCATATAATAAACTTAAAAAGTGTATAGTAAGAGTTTACAAATTAAAGAGATACTACTTTTCTAGGGATAAACTCTGCATGCATGAGGTATTTATAGAGTTGATGAATTTCCACTATGAAGATGGTCTTGGGTTTTCAATCAATACAATATTGTATATGGAATTATTGTAAATTGCATGCGGACAAAGAATGTGCAAATTTATGCAACTGAAATCTGTTTTTGATGGATATAGAACTGGAAAGTCAATGTAGATATCTGTAATGTTATGATTAACTGCAACTTTAACTCTCATAGTTGATGCACTTTTTAACTTTAACAACTCTCTTTTGACTGTAATAATGTTCAATCATGCAATTTTCTCATTATATTTTCCTTTCTTTTTCGACTCTTTATGCAGATTTATGTATATGAAGTGACCACAAATAATGGTCTTCTGCCCTCGTTTGTTTATGCCTTGTCATACGTGGAAATAGAATAAAGACATTGCCTTATACCCAGTAGAACAGTAAACGAACAACTGTCTTGTATTCCCAACTTTGTAATCCATACCCTCACACATGTACCTGTGGCCGATTTTGATCACATCCACACAAAATAGCCACCAGTATAATGGCAGAATATTCTGTCTATCCCAGGATTTAAGTATATGAAATCATAGGTCCGTATTCCGAAAGCGAGGTTTAACTTAACCCAGGTCTAAGTCAATGTCATTTAGACTCTTGGATTAACTTTTCAATAGCCCGGGTCTAAATAACAATGGCTTAGTCCCGGGTTAATTTAAACCTTGCTATCGAAATATGGGCCTTTGAGTTGTGCACAAAATTTGGAATACATTTGTATCACATTGCACTGATTGTAGTTTTGTTTATCTTTTTTGTTGTCGACTATTGGGGATTTCTTGTACATGTTGATTTTGATACAGTGATATATGACAGGATATATAATTGTGGAGATGTAAATATTTTGATCCTTTCAAATGATTTTATCTGTAAAAGTTTTGTGGTTGAGGTCCAGTCACATAGAAGCCCCGACTGAACACAATTCAACATGACTCTTTGTTCAGGAGCAGATAACTTGTACATGAAGAAGGAGTGGTTTTCAATCTGGGCTTTTGTATGACTAGGGCCTTAAAGGTAGAAAACTACATTTGCACACATTACGGTTATGCTTACAACTTGTTGTGTACCTCAGATATGCCAAAATAATAACCTCTATGAAGTATTTTGGTCGAATGTGGTCTAGAATATTTAATTCAAATAATAATCTATTCAATCGTAATTCATCTTGACACCAACGGTATCATGATACTCCTAGCGTATTACGGTACCACACACACACAAAACATTGTAAGAGCACATACAGTGCGCACTTCAATACACTGCCACACCATGCGGGATACGCACCGAGAGACACTATTGTGCTATTGGTCAACGAGGGGTTAACCACTGTTTTGAATTTTGAAAGCACGGTCCATAAGTTCGAGGCCCGAATAGATGAATTATTATTGGAACAACTATAAATGCGCCTATCATGACCAATCTTTGTGCTTAATTGATTGGTGATAAGTTCTAACATTTAGTACTCTTCAACAAAACACAACAATCTTGGAAAGTCAAATTTTAGGCTGCAAAAGAAGTATTCTATCTTTAACTTCGTTGTTTTTATTGCTGTTGAATTTAAAGCAGCTTACTTCTAGGATAGATGTGTACTGATTATATGTTATGATTTTTGTGAAGTAAAATATTGTATGTATTCATGTGAGTATGAATTAAAAAAATATCTATGTAAATTTGTGTGATGGTTGTATTAAAAAAAGATTTTATGGAACTATGGATGATATAATTTTCACAATACCTTCGCAAAAGAGACCATTTTAGGAAATTTTAACTTCATGTATTAACTTTGATATATTTCTCCTTGTATGAACTCCATAAATGTGTTTGTAAATTTGTGTGATGGATACGTAATACAGAATTTTATTAACGATTTGATTTTCTTATGAACATTGGCCGTGATTTGGAACAGATTTGTGTTACTTTTGAAAGGTGTTGTGGTTGACTACCTTGTTTGCCTCACAGTTGATGAAAAAATAGATATTTTTATTTAATTGGTAGTATTGTTTTCTTGCATGTAGATGAGTTTGTAGAATGATTTATTTTTTAGATATGATTTCAAATAATGACAGTGTAAGAGCACAGTAGACTTGTGTGAAGGGTTGAGAAATTGTGCGTAAATAATTAATAGAGAATACCCCTGACATAATCGAATTGACCCACTTGTGAAATTCTGGAAGAAAAGAAAATTGCTATTTGGGCATCACCATGTGTACATCTGTACATGTGTCAACTAACTTGTACACAACCTAGGTTATTCATAAAGCTGTTCATAGAGTTACTTCTGGTACATGTAACTCTTTCATCGGCGTGAGATATGCAAGAAAGGGTCACCAGACATGCATTGAATCACTTGTAATAATACAAACCTCTTTTATTAAATCAAACCCTGGGCGGTGTTCCACTAAGTCGTTCTTAAAGTTGCGCACAACTTTACATTCGACTGGTATCAGTTCTTGCGCTGAGTGCGCTTGATAATGTGAACCATGGCGCACAAGAAGGGGTACCAGTCGAACGTAAAGTTGTGCATAAAGTCTTTCTTGTCTTGGGTCTTGGTGAAACACCTCCCTGGTGTATTTATTTTGTTTTGCTTATATCAAGTATATGAGTGCATGGTTTCATAAGTTTCATTTGATTTGCAATGTAAGTGTCAATATTTCAATTCACTTCCTATAGATCAAGAGATCAATAAAAAAATAAAAAATAACATGCAAATTTGAGAATGGCTTTTGTTTGGATATTGAGAAAATGTGTGTTTGTACAAGGGCCGTACTTGTTTGAGGGCTGTCCTGGAATAGGTTTAAAACATAGCATTTTACAATAAAATGCATTCAAAGAAGGATAGGGGGTACATCCTCGGATTAAAAGTGTTGGGTCAAGTTAGAATGTCCATGGTTGAAAGTCTTTGGTTCCCTTTAGCAAGTCATCTACGCGTCAGCAGGTACACTGTAAAACAAAATACCAACTGATACGCATGCACAAACATACAAAAACAATCATCCTCGAACTACATATACACACTGTACACTAAAAACTTTTTATGTGTGTGCAAGGAATAATTTTCTTGGTATCACATTGCAATTTGCTATGAATCTTAGCAGGATTGCTATGCAAAAGAGGTTTTGTCTAGCAACTTTGTCACATAGAAATGTACAGTAAAGTATTGGAAATGTATCCTTAAAGGGGAATTACACCCAGGCAATAATGTACGGTCAGTAAATGATAAAAAATCAAAACAAATTGAAAATTTGAGCAAAATCGGATAATCCGTTCAAACGTTGTGAATTTTCAAAGTTATTATTTCCACCTTTGCTGAGCATCCTTGAATTGGCATGCATATAGCTAATTAGCATAATCTGTGATGTCATACATGGAGAACTCCTCATTCATTTTGTATATAAATTTATTGAAAATGAATCAATATCATATATCAAATGAGAAATCAACACCTTTCTTTCTGGAATGCTTGCAGAATTGATGTGGCTATAATATATTTTACCTAAGAAATATAATTTTGTCTACTTTTCTGGAAAAAGATGAAAATTTGAAATTTTGTGTACAAAGCGAATGGATAGTTCTCCATGTTGGCAGCCATTTTGTGCTTGTACGTTTGCCAATTTAAGGAGCCCATGAGGGATGTAAATCAAAACTTTGGAAATTCATAACTTTTGAATGGATTGTCCGATTTTGCTCAAATTTTAACAGTTTGTTCATCTTAATTTTCTTCATTTAATGATAGCAATTTAATGTCTGAGTGTAGTTCCCCTTTAATGTCCAAACATACCCCTATCCTTCTTTGCATTATCGTACAGTTCCAATCAACCTATTCCAGGAAAGTCCACGGGTAGATTTTTTTAGAAAATATGTGAATGAGCTCCTACACACACACACTTGTGGAATACTGTGCGATTTCCAGTTATAATTTGTGTGGGTTAAAAATGATGGGACCCATTTTTCATCAGACAAAGTATCAATATCCCTATGAGGGATATTTATATTTTGTCTGAGGAAAAATTGCTTTCTAGGTGGGTATGTAATTCCATAAATTAGGTAATTTGTGATATTTTTCTGTCCCTGTTACATACTTAACCCACACGTTTCCTGGTCACAATCGCAGACGGGACAAAAGATTGTGGACAACAATTTCATTCAGGTATTGATAAAAGCTTGATACACACAACAGAAAGTACATGTATCCTAGCTTACTTTTCATTGTGCGATGCCTGTTTGGCATATTTCGGCAGAATAAGAGGGAGGTAATTTTCTTTGTGTGTACAGTCTAACCTCGTTATAACGAGGTCGTTGAGACCAGAGGAATTACCTCTTTATATTGAAACCTTGTTATATCAGGGTCAAAATACAATAAAACACAAAGAGATGGGACCAGGAAAATTACCTTGTTATAACGAGAGCTTGTTATATCAGTGCTCTTTATAACGAGGTTTGACTGTACAAAGAGATGGGACCAGGAAAATTACCTTGTTATAACGAGAGCTTGTTATATCAGTGCTCTTTATAACGAAGTTTGACTGTATCTACATTGTGAATGCTTGAAGTTGTTTTCTTTGTCCTTACTTTGGCCTTTCACAGTGAGACGTAATAAAAAGGCATGATTAACTTTAGTCAGGTTCACACTCGATAGCCGAAACATCAAGAGCCAGAAACGACAGAAATACGGAAGCTTATAGGTGCACAAGTCATTTTCTCGTTTATAAAAGTCGCCTCTATCTATACAACCAAAACAAGGCACTTTTGCGGGTTGAATAACTCGCTTTCATGCTGCATGTATAGGCTTCTGTATTTCTGTCGTAGTTTCTGAAACCTTATGGTTTAGGCTCTAAGTGTAGACATGGCTTTTGTGACTGATACACCAAAGGTGTCAAAGATTGGGGCCCACATTTTTGGAATTACTCATATTCAATCAGGGGCATGTAACATAAAAAAATATAATTGTAAATAAATCATATCTGTAGTACCATGCAAATGAATTGAAAATAAAGAAATTTCATCATAAGTTTAAATGCATCTTTTGTGTTACAGGCCCCAGATATAGGAAAAATACGCCAGCAAACTTTCCCATCTCACATGCTACAACTCAACCACCTTACAACTGGCTTGCAACTGAGTGAGCTGGTTTTTTTACAACATAACTTGTATTTATACAGCATGAAGGAACTCCATACAGAGCTTCCACCATTGAACACTTTAATCATGATTATTCATTTAAAGACACAAACAATTATTTCTTTGCCAGCATATTACTACAGGTGAAATTCAAATTTGGGCCTCATTTGTACCACTTTTGTAAATTCTAATCAATCATATCAAGTGTGGAGAAATAGTTAACAGACAATTTCATTTTCTCCCAAATCATGAAAATTGTACATTTGTCTTGACATAATTGTATACAGGTACATGTATTAGAATGAGCAAAGCTACAAATAAAATCTACATTTTGCACATTTCCAATCTTGAACTTTTCACAAATGGGTAGGAAAAAAATCCACAAGATATCTTTAAGGCATAAGGTATTTTGTTTTTAGAAGTTTTGACCCTTTGAAATTAAAATTTGCAAAGCTGATTTTGTATCCTGTTTATTCTTGAGAAACTAGTATATGTAATCGAGGACCTAGTGGTCCATACATGTATCTAAAGCGGTTCTATCTAAGAGCTATATGGAACAACGATCTGCACAGCTGGTTTGGTATCCTGTTTATTCTTAAAGGGGAGCCAGCCTTTGGAATTATCGCACTCTAATTGAATGAAGAAAAATCAGATGAACAAACTGAAGATTTGTGCAAAATCGGACAACCCGTTCAAAAGTTATGAATTTTCAAAGTCATTGAGATATGACGATCCCTATCGCTGATGGGGATCCGTGCGATCGGCAAATTCGATGGAATCTGTGACCTCATGTCGGACAACTTCTCATTCACTTNTTGCCGATCGCACGGATCCCCATGAGCGGTAGGGATCGTCATTTCTCTGTGACTTTGAAAAGTCATAACTTTTGAACGGGTCGTCCGATTTTGCTCAAATTTTCACAGTTCGTTCATCTGATTTTTCTTCATTCAATGAGAGCACGATAATCCCAGGGGTTGGTTTTCCTTTAAGAGAAATTACATACAATACAAAAAAGTACAGGTTCATGTGGTCCATATCTACAGCACTGAAGAGACAAAGGATTG
This sequence comes from Temnopleurus reevesii, assembly GCA_036244855.1. NCBI lineage: Eukaryota > Metazoa > Echinodermata > Echinoidea > Temnopleuroida > Temnopleuridae > Temnopleurus > Temnopleurus reevesii. The sequence continues at coordinate 56,940 of BQKZ01002915.1, read as the reverse complement.
GGACACAGTAAACAACTTCATTCAAGCATTTACAATAGCTTCATAACAAAAGCAAGTCCCAGATGCGAATCTTGTTCAACATCTTTCCACAGAATGAGAAGCATGGGAATTTCTTTTGTGTGCATCTAGCTTATTGTGAATGGTTGAATGGAGGTTGTTTACTTTGTCATAAGGCATCTGTCCCTTCAGCTCACAGTGCAATGCTTTTATCTAAGAGCAACATGGAACAGCAATCTGCACAGCTGGTTTGGAATCAATTTGCTATTTATTCTTCAGGACTCAAGCAATAGAGGTCCAAGAGGTTCACATCTTCAGTGCTATGAGCAGGAGGTGAAAGTAAAAAACATCATTCAAGCATTCACAATAGTTTCATGGTCACAAAAGAAAGTCCCAGATGCGAATCTGGTTCAACATCTTTCCACAGAATGAGAAGGATGGAAATATCTTTCATGTCCATCTAGCTATTGTTAATGCTTGGATAGAGGTTGTTTGCTTTGTCCCAGTCCTTTGTCCCTTCTGCTCACATTACAGTGCTTCCATCTAAGAACTAATTGGAACAGCGATCTGCAAAGCTGATTTGGAATCAATCTGTTTGTTCTTGATTAACTGTATGTTCAAGCAATCGTGGTCCACATGGTTTGTATCTACAGTGCTTTCATCTACAATACTTTAGGTCGTATGACCTTAAGACCAATTATGCAAAGACTGAAATGCGCTATAATAAGTTGTCTTACTGCGATTTATTTGATACATGTACTTGATTTTCCATAAAGTTTCAATGATCAAGTACCTTGCCATGACACGACATATTATAGCCTGTTTGATACTAAAAGTCACAGTGTCCGGTGGCTGCTGTTTATTCTTGAGCAGTTGTATGCTCAAGTGATAGCGCTTTTTTATCTAAGAGCTACATAGAATGACGATCTGCACAGCTGGTTTGGAATCAAATTGCTGTTTGTTCTTGATCAATTGTATGCTCAAGCGAGAACGGTCCATATGGTACAGCGGTTCAATCTACGAACTACATGGAACGGCAATCTGCACAGCTGGTTTGGAATCCATCTGCTGTTTGTTCTTGAGCAGTTGTATGCTCAAGCAATAGTGTTTTTATCTAAGAGCTTAATGGAACAGCGATCAGTACAGTTGGTTTGGAATTTGTTTGCTGTTGGTTCTTTAGTAATTGTATGCTCAAATGAGAAAGGTTCAAATCAGCCATATCTACAGCGGTTTCATCTAAGAACTTCATGAAACGGCAATTTGCACGGCTGGTTTGGAATCCATCTGCTGTTTTATCTCGAGTAACTGTATGCCCAAGCAATCGTGGTCCACAGGGTTTTTATTTACAATGCTTTCATCTAAAGAACATAGCATTCTATATTATTTTAGTTGTTCGACCTTAAGACCAATTTTGCAAACACTAAAACGCACTAAAATACATTGTTTGACGGTGATTTATTTGATACTTGATACTTCAAGTACCTCGCCGTAAGATGATGTATTATAGCTTCTGTCAGTATTTGCAAATTGGTCTTAAGTTCATACAAATAAGGTCATGTAGTGTGCGATGGCCTCAAGAGCTACATGGAACTGCAATCTGCACAGCTGGTTTGGAATCAATCTGCTATTTGTTCTTGAGCAGTTGTATGCTTAAGTGATAGGGCTTTTATCTAAGAGCTACATGGAACAGGAATCTGCCCAGCTGGCTTCGAATCCATTTGCTGTTTATTCTTGAGTAACTGAATGCTCAAGCGATAGAGGTCTGTATCAGCGTCCACCGCGCTAGAGAACACAGGTTCCGAAGGATCCTTCTCAATTTTCCTCAACTGCTTGCGTATGGCCATATCACGACGGGCGCACAAGGCACGACGACAAGGTCCGATGTCACGGAGGAGGCTGCGTCGCTCCAGTATCCTTCTCCTGGCGAGGGCGTTGAGGGCGCCAATCTGGTGCTTGAATGTAGGTGCATCTTCAGCTGGGGATGAATGAAGAGAATGGGTAAGTGATAAATACTGCAAAAGCCAATATTTTACTTGTTCAGCATAACTACATTTTGAATATTGGAACTCGGCCTGGGATCCTCATTTTATAGCAGATAACAAAAAGCTTGAACGTGTCCAGAGATGTGCTACAAAACTATTGCCAAGTCTAGCCAACAAATCGTATTAAGGCAGACTAAAGCATCTGAAGATACATGCACTTGTATATGGATCTATTAAAGCGTGGTGACATGATCCATGTGTACAAACTCATGAACGGATTGACAACTGTCGGCCTGGACACTTCTTTTCTGAACAATAATCCGGCATTACTAGCGGACACTCACAAAAACAGACTGGAACAACCTAACCCAATCTGTGGTGCATGTAACAATTTTCAAAAGGAGGTTTAACATCCATTGGTCAAGCCTACAGTACCAGATTTGAGAATCCAACTCTGACTCACATGCCCTCTCAGTGTTAAAAGATGAAGTGACGAGGAAAACCACAGTACTACCTACAACTTTTGAAATATGCTGAATATTTGTGTCATACCTACATCTTCAAACTCTTCTTTACAGACCTTCTCAACAACCCTATATCTTCTTCTCTTTCTTATCTTAATCTTTAAACCCATCTTTGCAGACATTCTCGACCTCCTCCATTAGCTTAGTTCCAGCCAGTACTCTCAAGATCCCAACAACCTTCTCTCTCTTGCCTTCATCTTTAAATTCTTCTTTGCAGACCTTCTCTTGATATCCCAACAACCCTCCCTCTCTCAATTTCCTTCTCTCCTTTCTCTTTCTCTCTCTCTTTCTCTCTCTCTTTCTCTCTCTCTCTCTCCTTCTCTCTCTCTCCCTATCTCTTTCTCTCTCCCTCTTACCTTCATCTTTAAACTCTTCTTTGCAGACCTTCTCCACCTCCTCCATCAGCTCTGGTCCAGCTAGTGCCCTCGAGATCCCAATACGAGCAAACACATGGCCAGGTGAGAACCTCTTCAGTACCGACGATGTCTCGCTAGCTACGGGGGCTTTGATTGGTTGTTCAAGGTCTTTGATCATAGCTGCCCAGTCCACATCCATCACATTTGCTGTCGAGGCAGAAGACAAAAATAATTTTAGAGTAAATTCATGAACAGGTTATTCCAAGGGGATGTAACATAAAAGAGAAACGATCACACTGATACAATTTTTGCCATAGACTTACAAAGATTGCATCTTTGCTGTTACAGGCCCCTCCTAATTTAGCACATTCCATTTTCAATTGTGGTAAAAAAAATTGTTGAAAAGCCTTTCCCACTGTGATGAGTGATTCAACTCATAAGAAGGAATCCTTAAATGTTCTTGGATTTCATCCCTAATCCTCCCATGTCCCTGTTTTCACCGTCTTATACAGAACATTTCAAAGGACTGTAATTCAACTGACATTCACAATATCCAAAAAGTGTTCTAAAATGTGACCTATATCAAAGGAAATCAGTGTTTTTCTATTGTTTATCTTTGGTGTCAATTTAAGATTTCAAATTATTCTTAATGCTTATTCCCCATTTATAATTGACAAACTAGTCCATGTCCATAGATATTTGTCAATAAATCAAAATAAATAACAAATGATGAACACGTTTATTTGTCTAAAACCTTTGAAAGGCAAGAATCAGAATTACTACACTACAATGCTTCCACCATATTATTATTCTATCATTATTATGCTTATCATAAGTGCCCCAAGAGGATGTCTCACCTGGTCTTGATTCCACTTGGCTTCCGCTGCGGCCTCTCCTAGATCCATTATGAGACTCCTCAAGATCCTCATCACTGATGTCTTCATAGTCATCCTGCATACTGGCCACATTGTCCGGATCCTCACCCTCTGCACCCTGCAATGGTTGTCCAGTAGCCACCTCATGGCTCTGAGCCTGATCTTGGCTGCTTGTTTCCAAAGGCTGCTGTCTGTCCGTACTGATGCCTTCCGTCTCAGGCTTGGCATCCATCTCTTCAGGGACAGGTTCACGGGGTGTATCTGATGATGGCTCGGATCGAGTTCTTGTTGTGCTCTCGCGTGACGATGCCCTGCTGCGATGCTCCTGAGCTTGGATCGCTTCGGTGTTCTCATCACGTTTCTCTCTAGAGCTTACGATGGAGCTGCTACGACTTCCTGTGCTGCCCCGGCTCATGCTTCTACGAGATCGAGCCTGTGATGGGGTATGCTCGCTCCTATCCATGCTGTTTCCTCGGCTACTCATGCTTCTTGTGCTATCCCTGTGAGAACTGTCAGGCTCTTTGCTACGAGTTCTTTCTCGAGGAGCTTCTGCAAGGTCTTTTGAAGCTTTGTCCAAATCATTGCCTCTCCTATCGCGGCTGGACTCTCTTGATGAATCCCTGTGGGAGTATGACCGCTGGTCACTTGAGTCACCTCTACGACCAAACCGGTCTCTATCCCGGATTGCAGGAGAGCTTTTGTGAATATCATCACTACCGCCTTCGGACAGGTCACTGTAACTCTCTCCAGGACGTCTCTTTGCGCTGCTACCATCTTCTGGTCGTGACTTCTGGTCTCTATCATCTTCCTTCATCCTCTTTGAGCCTGATGAATCCTGACGGGGATCATCAGGCTGGTCTCGTTTCCTCCCAAGTCTTTCCTGTTCCTCCTTATCCCTAGTATTTCCTTTATCATCAGAGGACCTACTTCTGTCGTCCAAAGGCCTAGCTCTGCTGTCGGAGGGTCTACCTCGATCATCAGAATGCCTTCCACGATCATCAGCAGGTCTTCCTCGATCCTTCTCATCATAGACTCTCCTGCCTGATCCTGGTTCATCCCTCCTTCCATCTCTACGCCCATCAGGGTATCTGGGTTCTGGACCCCTAGGATCCGGCCCTCTCCCACGTGAGTCCATACCTCTGGGATCTGGTCCTCTTGAATCATAACTGGATGAGTCAGGTTTCCTTGGTTCTGGTGCCCGTGGATCAGGACCTCGTGCATGAGGATCCCTTGGATCTGGTCCTCTCGGATCAGGTCCCCTATGATCTGGTCCTCTAGGACCTGGACCTCTTGGATCAGGGCCTCGAGGATCTGGCCCTCGGTAATCAGAGCCTCTAGGATCATTCCTCCCATCACGCCTGCGATCAAACCCTGGATCGTCTCTATATCTGTACGGCTCTCCTTGTCCTCGCCTATCATTTGACCCTTCTCTCGGTCTCCTCTCCTCCTCTCGCAAAGCCTCTCTCCTATCATCCCGAGGGAAATCTCTCCTTTCATCTCGCGGAAACGGTCTCCTTTCGTCCCGCGGAAAATCTTTCCTGTCATCCCTAGGAAAGTCTCTTCTTTCGTCTTTGTGGAAGTCCCGTCTTTCATCTTTGGGGAAATCTCTCCGTTCATCCCGGTAGTCACGACCACCAGGCCCTGGAGGATCCCTTCGCTCATCCCGTGGAAAATCTCTTGGGTCTCTGCGATCATCTCTTGGATAGTCCCTTCTATCGTCCGGTCGCAGACCCTCCCTGCGATCATCCCGAGGATAGGGCGGTCTGTCGCCTTCTCTTCGGTCATCTGCCCTCCTATCACGGTCGCCCCACTTGGCTCTATCATCAAAGTCTCGTCGTTCGTCCCTGACAGCGGGACCAGGTGGAGGCGGATAGTCTGGATAGTATCTGCCGTCTCCTGGAGCACCATGCCAGGAACCTTCAGGAGGCTGGTCATGGGGGTAGGGCGGCAATGGGTGACGCTTTCCTGGAGATCTGGAACGCATATCCTCAGGTCGTTTCCTGAAATAAACAAGATAGCAAAGAGGGGGTTCAATGATTGAAAAAAAAAGTTTATACAATGTACCTCCAAATTATTAAAGGGATATTTACAATAATCATCCCCTACAAAAGAAAAAAGAAAAAGTAATTTTGGGTTTAATTAACACATGGATCTTTCACGTGCTAGACATTTGGAAATGATTACCCGGTATGTGATAAGATTTAGAGATGCACAATAGATTAACTTCATTTCAAGCATACTTTGACTTGATAACATGAAGTTTGGATATGAAGTGGCTGAAAATAATTTTTAATGTTGGCTAATTGTATAGTGCACAGGTCCATCATATCAGAGCTCATGGCGCTGAAAGTCTTTCACTCACAAGTATCCTACTTTAGCTAGCAGCCACTACGGTGCCTTGCATTACAAGGAATTTCTTCCTGTCGTTAATGTTTATCACAGGGCATTAAAATCTATCGAAATTCAACATTGAAAACTTGTTGTAATAAAGAAGGCTTAGTCAAAGTAAAGTACGACTGACTTTTATTTCCTTATTTCTTGGTCATTGTACATTATAGCTTTAGGCAATTTTAGGTATTATTATCTATATGAGAGTTTTAAGTCGTGCAACATTAGTCCATGTTGCACAGCTTCAATTTCACGCATGTGCAAAGCAGTGATCAGCCTTCTGGTACTTCTACAATAATACCAGTGAGTCAAAGGCTAATGTAAAGATAATAATAATTATATTGGATGGCTTTATTTCATGAAATACTGGGAATATTGCACTTTCAGAAATGACCAGAATTAGATGTATGTTTATACAATGTATAAAAGAATCTATAAAATAAATAAAGAATGATAAATTAAAATGCAGTCGCTTTGGTTTAGAGGTTTGGGTGGGGATGTCTACTCACCCATAAGGAGGTTCAAAGCCCCTATCCATGGGTCCTCTAGGCATGGGTGGGGGCTGGTCGTACCTCCCCCTAGAGGGAGGCGGTGGAGGGGCACCACCAACACCCCGCTGCCGATCCCATTCATCTCGACGGGATTCCCGTTCACCACCCCTCTCTGGGCCGCGATGGGGGTCACTGCGGCCTCCTCCTCGTGGGTCCTTTGGGTCCCACGGCGGACCTCCTGAGGGAGATGAAATGGTGAAGAAAATTATGCTACAGTGGAAAAAAGTCATGTTACAGATAGGTTCCAAGTCTCTTCTAGCCTAAATTTATAATTTTATTCAAAAACTGAATTTACAAACCTGATTGCAGTGTGTTTGATGACATTTAAAATTCTTTCATCTGGTTATTTTCAGATAAATACAACCTTAATTTAAAAAATCATACACATTCTAGAGCGACCTGGAACATTTCATTGAGTAGAGTAGCTCTGAGGTAATCTTTTCAATGGATGGGATAGGGCAATACAATTAGATAATCAAATGACTTTAAGAAGTATCATCATTTATTGGCATTACCAAGCAGAGCAATTGTTTTGCTACAAATGAGAAAAGTAAGATAAAATGTAATCAATACTGTAACTATGCCAGTACCTTTGGTAGTACAGGCATAGGAAAGTGTCAATCTTACCTGCTTGCCCACTGTAGCGAGGATCCCTTGGGTCATGGGGATCACGTTCACCATGATAGTCTGTCCCTCGCCCTCCACTCTCCGCTCTTCCTCCTCCTCCTCGTCCTCCTCGTCCTCCTCCTCCTCGTCCTCTATCAACTTCTCCCCTATCCATGGCTCCTCTGTCCCCTCTATCGATGCCTCCTCGTTCCAAGCTCCTATCTGGTGGGCCTCTGTCCCCTCCTGGTCGGGTGCTACTGGTTGATCTTCCAGGACTCCTTCTTCCACGATCACCACCTCGGTCTGGACCTCGATCAGAGCCTCGATCAGGGCCGCGATCACCTCCCCTGCCGCCGGCCCGATCGTCTACCCTCCCGCCTCCTCGGTCATCCCCTCGGCTGCCTCCACGATCGTCACCCCTACTGCCTCCACGATCATCTCCCCTGCCTGCATGCTGCCATCGATCACTACCCCCTCCCCCACCACAGCTCCGGCTAGAGGATGAGTCCCGTGGGTGGGAGCGGTCGTGTTCGTAGCTGCTCTGCCCACTCCGGCCGGGTTGGCGGGACGTGGAACTATCACGGCTGCTTGACTGGGATGCTGCTGGCGGTTTAGCTAAAAGGTAAAGAAGGAAAGGAAACTTGAGTAAGAAATACAGCTTCATAATTTTCTCCCGATAGTTTAAATCATATTTTTAAAGATTTTTATTACAAATACATTTGTACAGGAGCCTCTGCTATCGGATCCATAAGCATGAATCTTTATTCTTGCACGAGCATTACTTTTTTATTAGCAATTGCTTGTGCAGGGAGTAGTGAAATATGCATGAAGCATTCAACATATCTGTACGTCATATTCCAAGTATTTCAAGCAATAATCATTTGAAACCATACAAATCATATTCATTCAAATAAAAAATAGAAATAAGATATGCAGTGTAAACATAATACAGGTGAACAAACATAGTTATAGAATTTTAAAAATGTTCCTTCTAATAACAAAAAGACACACACCAGTTCCTTTTCTAAATTAAGGTAATTCACTAATTGAAAGCATTTGATAATGAAAATCATACCTCCATATTTGTCTCCTCGACTATCTCTCTCCCTATCCCTGTAATCGCCGGTGCTCGATCTTGGCGGAGGGGGTAAATTCTTGGATGATGGGGGTTCTGCTCTCCTTGGAGACTGGGACTCCCTTTTACGTCGACCCGGAGAGTAGGACTTACTGGAGTGCGTCAGTGATGGTGAGCGCCCTCTCTTCGAATAGTATGGAGAGTCTTTGGACGCTGGTGGATGCTGCCGAGAGGAGTAGGAATCCCTTTCAGGAGTGGGATTGCGTCTCGGAGGAGGGGCCTTTTCTTTCCTCGGCTCCGGTGACGGGGTGCGAGAGTAGAGCGAGGGTTTGCCGTGTTTAGAATGCGATGACTGCGAGTGCTTCTCCGGTGTCGGGCTACGTCGTCTGGTCCCCTCCTTCCTAGCTTGGCGCAGACGAGGCGTAAGAGAACGTTCCGGTGTTGCTGAATCCGAGGAATCAGACCGGGTTGGGGTGGACGGCGAGTACCGTCCTCCTCTTGACCTAGGGGACGAGGGCTTGGGCTTGGATGGGGGTGGAGTGCGAGCTCTAGGGGCTTTGACAGGGGCAGGATGATGGTGGTGGTGGTGGTGGGCTGGTGCTGGTGGAAGCTTCTTCTTGGACAAGGTTGCTGGAGATTTTTTGCTCTTGATGTAATCATCTTCTGATTCACTTGAACTGCTACTTCCACTACTACCACTGCTGCTACTGTCGCTACCACTACTACTGCTACTGCTCTCACTGGACGATACTCTGGAAAAACAAGAAAAAAATAATTAAGCATTGTAAAAATAGATATTGAAAATTTATTTATTTCTGAATGTTATAATATCTATGGATCTATAGATCAAAATTTACATATTGCTACTTGCCCATAAATCATATATTTCATTTTTGAAAAACAAATGTATGATTAGGAAACGACAGAGACTACTTTATACACTTGAAGCCTTTACCGTGCATGTACAAAATTTATGCACCTGCCATCATGCGATCAGAAAAATATTACCCCTTACTCCACAATCAGAATGACATTGAGTGATTTTTAAAGTTTTTTTGCTCTGTGACCTTTGATCCCATTCACCCAAAATTTAATCAATTCATCCGGACATACATATACACACTTGACCGAAGTTTAGTGTAAAAAAAAATCTGATCATCGATTCTAAAGACGTCATGGTAACAAGTTTCGAGCTGACGTGCCAACGGACTATCCACAAATATAATGCCTCTGGCACCAACATATGGAAGAGGATGCATGAAAAAAAAAAGATTATGTTCTAACAAACCTCTTTTTCTGTGCTGCCTTCTTGGATATATTGGATGCCTTCTTTTTCTTTGTATCCTTGGCTTTGTATTTCTTTGGAGTAGGTGGTGGACTTGGGGTGCGAGGACCTCTCCTGGCTGGCGATGGACTCAGTCTCTTCTTCTTCTTTTGTGGAGGATATACATCCCTTTTTCTATTATACAACAAAATATATTTACATTAGGGTATTTCCATGGGATTGGGTCCACTTTTCATGCAAAGTCCATGTAACGTAGTGATCCACTTTGTCATTTCACCATGAAGACCAATTAAGATCTTCTTCAGCTTTGATCTATTGATGAAAATTGTTTTTTTTTCTCAGTTATACACATTTGGATTTGAAATCTTTTCTGGATTTGAAGGTACAGGTATACAAAAATTTCACTACATTACATGGACATCCCACTGCTTTTGCATGTGCAAGAAATTGTCAGGTATCAAATTCCAATATATATATGGTCTTTGAGGAATACTTCTGGGTGAGGTACTGTTATTGGGGTAATGTCATTATTGGACTGTATTTGCCTGGTTTGAAAAAGCCACAGATTTAGGGTTTTAGACAATTTGATATGCAATCCTTCAAAACCACGTTATATCAGATAATAACAGATAGAAATGTTTTCTTGCAGCTGTGCCGACAATTAAACAAGATTTTGAGAAGTTTTATCTATTACGGTTGGAGTTTGCATGATGCGGTAAAACAATAAAGTAAGTTTGCAGTTTTAACGTGTGAAGAGAAATTTTCATCCAAATTGTGCTGCACTTAACCCAGGTGTTTAAATGGGTAACTGGTAGGATATGAAAATTGTCGCTGCCACTGTCGGTTGAAATTATGTCCGCGGTAGTAATATTATTAGAGCGCTTTGGGCCGTATGGAAAAAAAACCACCATATAAGAAGATTATTGTTATAAATTAATAGTGCTGAAAAGTTTTAATGAGTTTTCAAAACTATCATCTCACAAGGGCGGTGTTTCACCAAATCGTTCTTAAAGTTACACACGACTTTCAGAAAGACTGGAGTACGTTAACCCGTGTAATACGCATAAGAATCTTGATTATTCAGCACAAGAACTGATACCAGTCTTTATAGAGAGTTTCGTAACTTGTTGAAACACCGCCCAAGTCTCTTTCAAAGTTCTGAAAACAAAACTAACTGTCAAGCACAATGCTTTTCAATATCATTTTGCTACAAGGAGAGGGGGTAAATTCTATTGATGACAGCAATCAATTCAGAATGCAAAACTACCACTATATATCATAACTGTGTCCTTGAATGACCTTTTAATTGATTGCCTGTAAGTCATGAGTTGTTAACAGGAGTTGTTGTTTTTTGTACATCACAGACAAGTTAACTTTTTTTGCCTCATTAAAGGGGAACTACACTAAGACATTAAATTGCCATCATTAAATGGAGAAAAATTAGCTGAACAAACTGTGAAAATTTGAGCAAAATCGGATAATCCATTCAAAAGTTATGAATTTTCAAANTGACCTTTGACCTAGATAATGACCTGAAAATTGCTCCGCACTATTTGGGCTACCCAATGGACCTATTGTGCAAGTTTGATGAAAATCGGGCAAGTGGTTTTTGATTTAGAGCAATTCTAAATTGTTGACGCCGCCGCCGTCGCCGCCGCCGTCGCCGCCGCCGCCGCCGTCGGAAAAAGCGGCGCCTATGTCTCGATTTCTGCTACGCAGGCGACAAAAATTGATAGTCCTGAAAAGTTTTATTGAGTTTTCAAAACTATCATCTCATGAGGGCGGTGTTTCACCAAATCGTTCTTAAAGTTACACACAACTTTAAGAAAGACTGGAGTATGTTAACCCGTGTAATATGCATAAGAATCTTGATTATTCAGCTCAAGAACTGATACCAGTCTTTATAAAGAGTTTTGTAACTTGTTGAAATACCGCCCAAGTCTCTTTCAAAGTTATGAAAACGAACCTAACTGTCAAGCACAATGCTTTTCAATATCAGGGGGTAAATTCTATTGCAATCAATTCAGAATGCAAAACTACCACTATATATCATAACTGTGTCCTTGAATGACCTTTTAATTGATTGCCTGTAAGTCATGAGTTGTTAACGAGTTGGGTTTTTTTTGTCCATCACAGAAAAGTTAATTTTTTTCGCCTCATTAAATTTCAGTAAAGAGCTCAGCAAATTCATCAAGACAGTAATAAATAGACGGAAGAGGTTTTAAAACGCTTACAAAATTGTTCTATGTTTGATGCCAACTCTTTATTCTATTTCCCATATATATTTTCTTTCATCAATTGTAATCAAACCATTGCTAAATTTCTTTTTTGACTTGTGTAATTTCCTTAAAATAATATAAATGTGTAGAATTGTATTCATCTTTATTTGAACTGAATAGTACATGAATAGAATATTGACTGTATGTGTCAATGAAGTTTAGATAAATATATTTCCAAATTTTCATACCCTGGTGATATTTTCTTCTTCTTTTTCTCTGGCGTTGGAGACGGTGACCGATGAGTGGGTGACCGGGAACGGATCTTGCTCGATGATCGATCTCTCTTCTTGATCTTCTTACCAGAGTGCTGCAACTTCTTACGCACCGGTGACGGAGAGCGTGAAGACGCCTGACGAGAATATTCAGCAGCGCTATCTTCCCCCATCGGAGCATCCTAGAAGATGGATACAAATGTGGCTTTATTAGAATAAGGTTTTTACTACCTTAGCCCTTTAAGATGTACTTAGCAAACTTTCTTCAAATAAAGTAGCCTCAATGAATGGGGCTTGAAGATGAAGAAGAGATGGCTCTGACTGCTTTAAATTTTTGAGCAAATCCTCGATAAGGCCAGATCGACAAGGTTTTTGTGCCTGTTCTATTGATGCACCAGTAATGAACTATATTAACTCCAAATAAATAAATTATCCCTTGTACAGGGACTGAATTTAAGAATTTGCAGGAGAGCTACAGATAGCTCTCCTAGATGCTCTCCAGGCGAGTTTTAGGGGAGCTAAATTGAGTCTTCATGTAGTAACATTGGGGTTACAAAGGGCTCAATAAATCACTCCCCAAAAAGCATTTAAGGGGAGCTTCGAGAGAGCAATCGCTCGCACTCCCCTTGAAATGTTTTCCCTGCTTGTACACCTATTCATCTCACCCTATAGCCTCAGGGAATCAAACCCATATTGTCTCATCTGCAATTTAGGCGATATAGGACTTATTGCTCTTAGGACAGTCAATATCCCTTTATGATTAAGAACCAAGACTAGTGGTTGCTACAGTACCTGGCCACGGTCAATCTGGGCTAACTGTCGCTGGAGTTCTCTTCGCTGCTCCTCAAGGCCATACTCATCGCTTAGAGGATCATCATCTGTAGCAAGGCAAGAAAGGAAGATAGATGTACAATTAATCTGTTAGTCCACTAAAAGTCAACCAATAAATAATCCCTTATAAAGCTATTCTTAAACCATGGTCGATCATGGCTAGCTGTCACTGAAGTTCTCTTCGCTGCTCTTTCAAACCATACTCATCGCTAAGAGAATCATCATCTGTAGCAAGCAGAGAAAGTAAGATTACAGCATGAAGTATTGTGGTTCACTACCTCTCACCAGATTTTAAAGGAGGACTCCGTGCCAAACATTTATTGATTTGAATGAAAGTGCAAAAATCAGACAAACAAATAAAAAAAGGTTTGAGCAAAAACGGATAACAGATAAGAAAGTTATGAATATTTGAAAAATATCTAAAGATTTTTTTTTAAATATACATTCATCATAAGAGGGTCATCATCTGTAGCAAGGCAAGAAAGTAAAATCAAATCATGAAGAATAACTGCAGATCTGAAATTATAATTTCATCCTTTCTGTTTCGAATGGTGTTCTACATTTTATAAGGGGCAGTCACGCCTCCAGGCTGATCCCACCCTGCTATCACACAGAATCAACAAACTTGTAATTATCACTGTCTTTGGGGTGTTGTTCAAAATCAACTGCAAATCAATTGCAACTTTGCACATTGTAACGCGCATTTTCATTCGCGCACGGTACGCGCATTTAACTAGACGTGCATAAAACAATGATTTTGATTGGCGCGTTCCGATCAAATGCAACTTGCGATTAATTGCAACTTTTGAGCAACACCCCCTTATTCTGAAATCTTGAAATCTCATGTTTGAATATTAATTTTCTCAATCCAAATTGTAAAAGGTCATTGATTTAACAAAACACAAATTTTAGCACATTTTTAAAATTTAAGATAATTCAGTTTGGCAGCAGGGTGGGCTCAGCCTGTAGGTGTGACTGCCACAATAGACATGAGTAATTATTTGGAACATTGTTGTGTCATCAACAATACTATTGTTCAGATTATCTCCCTCTCCCCTTGAACAGATTGAATAAGCTGGAAAAAAAAACAAGAAGCTATTCATAAGATCAAGAGGTGTGCCATTGTGTAGAGCAGGAAAAAATAACAAAACAAGAGAAAGTTATGACAAGAATCAACACTATTTGCAAGTATCCCAGATTGTTAAATTCAATACGTAAGAAACCCTAGTTTCCCCTAGAATGTCTTTCAAACAATCGAGCCCACCACAGTCATCGGTTCTCTGTGGTCTAGTGTTAAGACATTTTTCTAGTCATCAGGAGATCGTGGGTTTGATTCCTACCAGAGAGTGCATGTGATTTTTTTTCACAGCAACTTGGAAAAGCACTGGCAATCAGTGTTTATACAAGTTGGGATAAGGCAAGAATTATTTCAATTATTATTTTCCCAATACAAAAATCATTTAATTGTATCTTCCTGTATCTATGAGTGCGTGTTTGTGTGTTTGTTAACATGTGTGTCTGTAGATTGTGCCAGCATGTCTTCGCTTAGAGACTTTGGATTTGCTTGGGGTGTCGGTGACTGTGCTGCTGGGACCATTGTTCTTTGTACTTACTTTTTACAGTTTCATCTATACTCCACTTTGGGAGTAAATAAAAGAGACATTGACTTGAATTAAACTGAAACCCAACTGACCTGTCATTGGATTCTCGTAATTCTTCCAGTTATCATCATCATCGCCATGGTTACTATCCGGGGTACGTCTACCACCCTTCACTACCAGTGAGCTGGGTTCACGACCTTTCTTCTTCCTGTCGGAGCTCTCATGGTCCTTGTGGGTTCGATGCTTGGACCGATTGCGCTGCAAAGATACAATCAACAATTTGGTCCAGATAGGAAAAAATGATTCATATCTTCCAATTAGAGGTGATACCATTGGTGTACATCAATGAGAAAGTACTCTAAGTTAAATTGGAGGTGACATCGCATCTCTTACGTTTTGGATGGCACATTTTTCTGGGTTTTCAGGGGAAAACCATTTGCCACCAAGACGAGACAATTATGACTATACATTTTAGGAAGGTACACTTTCACAACTCATCCATAAGTACTAGTATTCATAAAAGTCTCAGAGCTTTGGTTGGGCATTTATTGAATTATCACTGATAGAAGTAAAAAAATGATGTCTAAAATTAGTCACATCTCTCGGGCTTCATTTTTATTTGGTCATAATTTATTTAACAAATACAGAATCAAACTCCAACTATTAATATCACAATACAACCCTAAAATGTATAGAATATGATATGAATAACCCACATGTTATCTCCAAGTAAAAAGATTAAGACCCTCATATCTCTGAAAATGTTGCATCTCTCATATTTGAGAATGACCTAATATGAGCAAACAAACCTTCCCAGCAGGGGACGGAGAGCGATGACTTCTGCCCCGATCACGGCTTTCATCTCGATCTCGTTCCTTCTCGGCTCGTTTGCTCTCCACACGATGCCTCAGATCCATAGAATCAGATCTAAAAGGGGTGAATTCCGGGAATAAATTAGCTTTTCACATTTGATTACTGTATAGCAGAAAATTTTTGTGGGGGTTAAATTTGCGCGCTTTGCACAATGAAATTGACGACCGCAAAATTTAGACCCACAAAAATTATCCTCAAAAAAAATTTATGAAAAGTTAACATGCGCAGTACCTCATAAACTAACGCTCTCAATGTTTCAATCGCATGTATATTCACGTTTCTAATCTTGATGTCCAGATTATACTGTGCTTGTACAAAGCATTCTTTTTTAGCATGTAATCACTTTCTGTTTCTTGAAATATATTGGTTAGTCAGATCGGTTATGCCTATATCATGGATTGTATCCGCGAATTCAATTCCCCGCGAAAAATTAACACTGCGAAATTATCCCGCTATACAGTAGCAGTTTCATGTATTGGGAAAACATTTTCAAAATTTCCACAATACAGTTTTATAAAAGTTTTACAAAATATCTTTTGTGTAGCAATCTTGCATAGCAAATTGCGATGCCATATCAGGAAAATAATTCTCTGGAATAAAAAAATAAAGCAGTGATCCCATTTTGGTAAGCTATAGTGCAGATTTGTATGCAAGTCATGAAAGCTTTAACTCAGCTGAATTCATTTTATTTCACTGAGACTTGTGTGAATTTTTTTCAATTTTTACTCCATGGTGCATGAGTGACCGATACTGACTGCTTTGTAGGAAGAATTGAGCAAACTTACCCTTCTCCATGACTGTACTGATCTCGATACGATCTGCTGCCCTCGCTGTCCCACTTTCCATAGTGGTCCTGTTTAGAGCCCTAGAATAATACAAACAGATTGGAAAAATCACAACAAGCACAGAAGGATTAAAATATGTGTAGAAATTACATAGGACTCACTTTGAAGGAATATGAATGAACAATGACCAGTTAATTCAAATTTTATTGTCCTTAGTCAAATCGATTATTTCTAATTGATACCTCAAAATGTGCTGGTCAGCTGCCCCATCACACAAAAAACATGAATCAATATTGATCTCTCCTAAAAAAAAATATTTTCTTTGCAATTTGTAATCAGCTATTCAATGTTCAATGAAAGAATTCACATGGGTAAAGTCTATGGTCTATCTAAAATCTATCAAAGATATACCTACAATACCAATCAGGAATTCGGGCGAGCAACATTTCTTCATGGGAAAGTAAACTTTTTGGTCACTTGCCCGTCAGGTAAATGATAATATACAATTATTCACGGCCGCCAGATGGTGCAGTGGGAACTATCTTTCTCGAAGTCACGCCGAGAGGGCTATCATCCCGAGGGCGCAGCCCGAAGGATGATAGCCTCTCGATCGGCGTGACTGAGGGGATGATGGTTTCGATAAACCCATCTGAAGGCAGTAAATAATTGGTTTATATCCGTCATCGATACTACAAGCAAATTTAGCCCTGATGTTCGATTAGATTTTTCCTTTTTAAAATTATGCTATAAATAATGGATCCAAACTGAAAGCGAGGAAGTTGACACTGGCACACGTGAACTTAGGCAGCCTTAATTGCCTTCGCGCAAATCAGCCTAGCACACACACAGTAGCGGCTACACGGCCCCGTGCGGCCGGCCGGCCCAGCGCTGTGCATATGCTCTACATGCCCAGCTCGCGCGTGGCAATCAATCATCATAACGCGTAGCAGCTTTGCCACACAGCATAAACAGCGCGCACGGTTTTGTTATGTCACCCGGTAATAGTTCATCTGGGAAGCCATAGATAGTTTCCGAACTATTACCGGATAACGTCACATTTAAATGAATTTACATGCCGGTGGGAGCTATCAATAGTCATGTGAAGGGATTTAGACCAATCACTGGCTCAGAATCTTTTTATGACGGATATAAAAATAAATATTGTAGAGGCCTGTGATGGGTGTAATACTTACATGTGAGGATGATCCGCCTGGTCCGAGTCGCTCAAAGACACTGGGTCTCCTGCTATCTGACGATGAATCACGCACTGACTTGGAGCTATCCACTGTCACTTTCCTTGGCATTTTAACATTCACAGCCGAGCGTCACAGTCTGAAGGCACAGTCCTACATGATAAAAGAAAAGGTTAGCGAGAAGATAAACACTCAAATAAATGCATTCTTTTATTGTTAAAATAGTACATATGATCCTTTAAAGAATCAAAAAGAGGGATTTCAGCCATGGGGATATAATAGAATAAATACGAATACGAAAAAAATTCATTAAAAAATCGCTGCGGTGGATTTCGACCGCCATTGGTCAAAGACACTGCTATCGGACGATGAATCACGCACTGACTTGGAGCTATCTACCGTCGCTTTCCTTGGCATTTTGACATTCACAGCCGAGGGTCACAGTCTGAAGGCACAGTCCTGAACATTGTAGACAATTAAAGAAAAGTAGATAAACATTCAAATCAATGCATTTCATATCATTAAAATAGTATGATCAATTTAACAATCGAGAAGTGCTCTGTTCTGCTACCGCTAGCGAGGTTACGCATCTTCATCACGGACGGCAAAATCGCTAATCAATACCATTTGATCATCGTCTAGGTAGGTTTCGCTGGTTGCCAGTGGCAACAGCCGCGAAGAGCAGATTTCTACAACGGTTTTTGCTGAATCCCGCGTCCGTCTTAGATGCAGGAACGTAGCCAATCAGATGCGGTCAAGTGTCAAGTGTATCACGTGCCTATGATGCAAATCACGTAACCTTTACCGCGGTCTTTGGATTTCGGCGTGAAAGCTCGATTCCCGACGTCACACTCAATTTGCATACTGCCTTGAGGCGAGTCGAGCGTAACAGAAGTTAAGAGCAACGGAGGGAATAAGGACGGGTTAGCAAGAACGCAGGAATCTGACGAATTCTCCCGTCGTTGAGCCGCTCCGTTGTTGAGCGTAAACTCGGGACTAGCTGCAAGACAGAAGTAATGAAAACATGAAGAGGGGTGTCAGCCATGGGGGATATTCAGCTACTCTTAGTTAAGAAGGAAAAAAGTAATTAAAAAATCGCTGTGGTGGATTTCGACCGCCACTGCTCAAAGACACTTGGTCTACTGCTATCAGACGAGGAATCACGCACTGACTTGGAGCTATCCAAGGTCACTTTTCTTGGTATTTTAACATTCACACACGAGGGTCACTGTTTGAAGACACAGTCCTGAACATTGTGGACAATTAAAGAAAAGGTTTACGAGGAGATAGATACTAAAATCAATGCATTTCATGTTGTTATAATAATATAACTTTTTCCTGAAAATACCCAACTGCCTGTGTTGTAAATTGGATTTTTTTGATAAATCTGTAATCTGCAAATCTGTAATCTACTATGTTGAATTTTGTCTATTTAGTTTATATTGTATTCTGTTCCTTTTTCCAAACTCTTGTAAATGTTTTATCTCAAAGTATCTCTGCTTATTGGTTGATAGTTTAGCTTAATGATCCTCTCTAGCTGTTTCAATTGGTCAGCTATTTCCCTCCTTTTAGGGGGTAGGCAAATGCTCTATTCTAATATCCCCAGTAGGGTTAAGGTAATCTGGGCATTCCTTTGTTACATTCATCCTGGATAGGCTTGACTGAATTTAAATTATGTGCTGAATACCAGGAGAGTAAACTTGATTAGCTATGCAGGTTACTGGGGGTATTGAGATCAGTGCCGATCAGGAAAGAGAACAGGAGAGGACCTCACAAAGTTAGGAAGGAGTCCGAAAGTTAACTTTCGACGTTGACATTGATCGTGATCGACGTAAGTAGAAATGTACATTAGCTTTATTGTATTGAAATTTGGTAGATGCTCCTCAGTGTTGTTTCCTTGGGGCAATTATCAGGGAATGCTGTATTAATTGTTGTACTTTCTGTATATGAACTTGTATTTTTGTAAAGTGTTCATGAATAAATCAATGTCAGGAGCTATTCTATATTGGTATGCAAATATAAAACAAAATCACCTGAAAGAACCATTAATACCATTGTTAAGAAAATATATTTATGTCCTTGTATTATTTTGTCTTTTGGTTATCCATTGGTATGTGATATTTGTAATATTTGATGTTCCCCCTAGGGTGTCACGAAGGACGGTCGATGGCTGACCAAAGGGGTCGTGACGTATTCGGAGTTTAAAGACACATGTAAATGGTTGACTGACCGGTGAGTGGTTGTGGGGTATTTTTTGTATGTGCAGGGATGCATCTGATTGTATTCTATCTTTAACATATTGATTGTTGTGTAATTGGTTCTGTATTGACTTATACTTGTTTATATGTAAGCTGTTATAGAGTGACAAGTTAGTAGAAACTCATAAAATTATAATGCATCACTTCCTAGACAGAAGGATTAATCGGAATCAAACTATCTTTATCTATGGTTGTACCTTTACAGGGTGCTACAAGAGTTTTTTGCACCACTTGCCGACAGCACAAGTGGCTTCTCAAATTAACGGCCCAGCTCAGAACTATTATGTCCTTTCGGGCAAGTGAAAATGCTATTTACTTGGCCAATGGCTCAATTTTGTTGCCCCGGGCATTCGGGCAAGTTGGTTTGTATCGCCCTGCTTTATTCTAATGGATAAATCTCACATACCATACATAAAGTGGTTATACACAAACATGATTTACTTTAATGTTTAATGTTACTAGCAATGGAAATGTTGTTCCAATGATCAATTATAGACAAATGGTATAACTGTTGCAAACTATGCGCCATGGAGGACGAAGATACACCTCACTTCCTTGCCACCTGCCTCCTACTCCTTGAACAATGTCTAAACCTCTGCTCTTGTATTGAGACACTTGACCTGCCTGCGCCATGGAGGACGAAGATACACCTCACTTCCTTGCCACCTGCCTCCTACTCCTTGAACAATGTCTAAACCTCTGCTCTTGTATTGAGACACTTGACCTGCCTGCTCCAATGACCTACAGTGTAAATACAGATGACCCTGAAGCTTTCTCCACCTCAATTCTGCTCCCCCCACCCAACCTGCCTCTCTCTACCTCTTCCTCCCGGACCTCCCACTGTCTGCGCTATATCCTTTAAATCCACCTACTCCGACAACAACGCCTCGAACAACTCCCCTAACCAGATGTCATGTTCTACCACCCGACAAGCCCACGGCTCGACGCCGTCGATCTCCGCACATCGGAGGAAGGAAAACCACAAGTACAAGTACAAGTTACCATTGTTGGAATAATGTCAGTATGTGACCTTTGTATTTACAAATTGCATCTGTATTTGTTGATTATTACAATGCAGGGGCTGTGTTCCAGGGCCTCATAAAAATAACAAAGGAAGCCAATGAGGATAAGTCTCAGTCTCGTCTGTGGAGTCAGCGTTGGGCCCGAAACCTTTCACCTGTAAAGTGAATGGGATGCAGAGAAGGGTCCTAAATATTTTGAACTGCAAAAAATGAGAGGGGAGTATATTTAATCGAAAATGGCATTGTTCCTGGTCAGATTTTGCAGAGATATTTCTAACACGTACTCTTTAGGATATTTGGGATTTATCAGAATAAAATTGAATAAGATATTAATAACAATAATAATAATATTGCGGATTTATATAGCGCCTTTTCGGTCAGTATTGACTGGTCAAAGTGCTTCCGATATTATTACCCGGTCACTGGATGGCAATTCAAGCCTTAGCATCTAGGCAGCCAAATAGGCGCTCACATCATATCAGATAATGTGCTGCTGTCTCCTACCGGTCCCCAATCACACCTGGGTA
>BQKZ01002915.1:4680-30408 GCA_036244855.1 Temnopleurus reevesii | reverse complement strand
AACTTGTATTTTTATACATAAACGACTTAAAGACATCAAAAGGAAGTCCCTGTGATGATTTTTCTTTAAATATTCATTTTTTTGTGACTGTTATGAGCAAATTCATATTTTCGCCTTTTTTCGCCTTTTAGAACACAATTTAGCAATTCCCCTTTTTCCGCAGATAGTATTATTATTATTATTATTATTATTATTATTATTTGTATCATTTGTATAATTAGTATACTATTATCATCATCATTATTAATATTATTATCATTATAATATGACAAAAATAATGCTGCAACGTTTTTTTCATTTCAGGCATTTGTGAAATACCGAGTAGCCAGTCGGAACCAAACCTTCATGGATACGTATAGAAGCATGTATCGGAAGAACAAGCCCAAAGAATTCATCCCCGGCTCAAACATCAGGTCAAAGGTCATGAACTTTGATGGGGTCAAAGTTCGTATGTACGAGCCGATAGAGAGAAAGGAGGAAACAACAGCAGCTTTGGTTTACATGCATGGAGGTGGCCTGGCATTAGCAAACATCGGTAAGAAATGGATTGCTATATCTACTTGGGTCATGGGACTTTGGGCGGAGGGCATGGTTAAATCCAGGCATCTATCCAAATGCCCCCATATCATTATAAAGTTTGGAAAAGGGGCATCACAATAATGGATGCTAAATAAGAAACCAATGACCTTGTTTTTGTGTTTGCTTTTGTTTTCTTTCTTTTTTTTTGCTGGTGAGCCTGCCCACAAAATGAAATACTGAGTATACTATACAAGTTTTTTTTATATTGCTTTTATTTTTACTCGTCAGAAAACTTTTGTAGAACCTGCTGTATGGTGCACTGTTTTTTAATGAGACATATCATATATATACACCTCAAGCAAAAGCTCCTTTTGGAGTTTACATGTATTGTCAATAAATTTAAAAAAAAGGATGAAGAATTATATTTTAGAAAATGCCTGATAATAAGTAATAATGACAATAAATATTTTGGCAAAGTCTTCTTCTGATGATGCTCAATTTACATCGATCAAAATTTGGCAAGTGATCCTGACAAATTATTGCCTTCATATCATTTTCACTTGCCCTGGGCAAGTAGGTTTGTGGAGCCATGATTTACAAAAGGTATTAATCTTGCAACAAAGCCTGGGAAAACGTAATCTTAAACATTGAAAAAGGAGGGGTTCATTGGGTTGCCTTTGACTTGACAAGCCAAAAAAAGAATATAGCAGAAATGTTTTCCCTTGATCCACCCTTGTCATATATTTTCAGGTCTCTACTTTAGCGAAAGCCTGGTGGCAAAGGGCTCCCCAAATCTACACAAAGCTTATTAAAAAACCAGCCAGGAAGCCCAGCTGGCTCTCCAGCATTTTATTATCACTGATATTTTCACACATATTCCCAATTGAAATCGCTTTCCTAATAAAATGCAAGCTAATCCTTCAAACGTCCTTCAATGTCCTTCAAACTGGTCGTAAACTAAAAGACTCATTGTGAGTTTATCAAGGCAAGGACAGTTCAAGTTCAGTTCTCAGTTTCCTATTCCGTAAACCACATTCATGACATGCAATTCCTGAAAATATTTTTTGTTGAGCTCAGAGTAGGAAAAACTTAAATTGACTCTAATAGAATAATGTCACAAAAATTGTAAGCTTTAATGCATTAGAATTTGGGCATTAAAAGTTTACATGAATAATGTTCAGCCTTTCTTCTGCTGGCTTTTATAACAACATGAAAGATTTATTTGAAAAAAAAAAGTTCTAGGAGTATAATTGGGTATGAAAATTCATAGAATCTCATTGTTGAGTAGTAAATTTAATTTAGATCCACAAAATGAAACTTCTCAACGAGTGTGTACTCATCTTTCTTTAGCAAGAAATTTATTGACATTGTACTGCACTCTACCCAGGTATGAATGGGAACTGGTTGGAAGTGACCATAATTTGTTCAAATAAGCATTTAGCGTTTTGAAGCGCCGTGCTGGAATAGTCCCCCAGGGAGTAGAAATTGCGTACTTGCGGAAAACGCTTGAATCCATTAAACCGGGGTTATGAAACCTCTATGTTATTGCAGGGCCTGCTTGAAAAACAGTTTTAAGAATTGAAGCGGCTACCCTGGGTAAATAAGACACATTATTATTATTATTTTGTTACTTTGTCTCAGATTTGCATGTTTTCCATGTGCATGTTTGATCAACGATGCTCACAAAATTGTAAGTTAAATCTGGGCTCCCCAAGACTCATTCTCTAAGCTGTGCTGAAGTGGAAAGCCTGACTGACTCCCTAAATAAAAAGTAAAGGCCAAGCCCTATTTATGATCAATGTCCTTATATTAATCAGTTTAATTGATGTTTCTATTCTGCTCATTCTTCGTAGATGTGTATGATCGCTTGACCAGAGAGATAGCAGAGAAACTAGACATTGTTGTCGTCTCTGTGAAGTAATGGGCAAAAGTGCAGTACATGTAATGGTCAAGCCCAGTTTATGATTAATGTTCTGATGTCAGATTATCAGTTTAATGAATTTGTTATTTTGCTCTTATTACTTTGTAGATGTGTATGATCGCTTGACCTGAGAGATATAGCTCAGAGAAACTGGACATTGTTGTCGTCTCTGTGGAGAAATGGTCAAAAGTAATGGTTAATCCCAGTTCATGATTAATTTTTATATGTTAGATACTAGTTTAATTAATGCTTTTATTCTGCCCTTATTACTTTTTAGATGTGTATGATCGCTTGACCAGAGAGATAGCAGAGAAACTGGACATTGTTGTCGTCTCAGTGGAGTAAGTCACTATCAACATAAGGCAAAAAAAATTGTTTGGATGCCCAAGACCGACTGACCCTCTGAAAATGGCCCAAACTTTTTTTGTACTTTTCTTTCATCCATTTGTTTTTAATTCGCCACACGAATTGAAAAATTACACTAAAGTTATAAATAAGCATGTGGAAACCTGAAAAGTCATTTGACTTTTCTATCCCTTCCAAGGCTTATAGTATTTTCTTAATGAAATCGTCTGCGTTTTTATGAACCGGCCTACTAGAGAGGGGTGATTTCACAAATGAGTCGTAGCAATTCAATTGATATGCTATTGAAATACGTGGATCATGAATTCAAGTGGTACATTGTATGCCATTGTACTTGACACTATGTCGGGGTTTCTACGTGTTCAAGCAGCGGCCCCCGTAGTTATAGGCAAGTTCGTAAAAACGCTGACGAAATGTGTGAATTGTGTTAAAGAAAGAGAAAGAATGACCATAATTAAAAAAGAACAATTTCTGACTGACCAATGCTATTCTTTACAAAGAGGTATTTGAGGGCATCAAAACAATTTTTTGCCGGTCTAATTTATCGAATGTTAACAATTATGTTAATGATTGATAATGGTTGTTTGCCAAGGATAATCAATTTAGTTATGATATAAACTAATCTACTGGACAGAGTATTTTATGCCACATCACTAGGTTCTTGAACTCTCACCCAGATATACTTGTATTTCTCAAGCCGTAGAGTTGATTTTCGAAGAAAGTTTAATTGTACAAATATCAGGAGCATTCAAGCACATAGAACTTTTTTTTTTTATTGAGGTCAATGAAGGAAATCAGAGCAGTTGGAGAAATCTTACGATTGTTTAAGATTTTAAATTGATTTGTCACTTGTATTTGGTACGAAGCTGATTGATGCTTGCATTGAAATAATAAAGGTAGATATAATTTTCTTCATAATGTCTATATTGAATGTGACTAGGATCTATTTCAAAAGTCAGATCTTAAGCCGGTCTAACATTAGCAATAGGCACAAATTACACTTTGACTTTTGTGTCAATTTAATTCCTTATAGATTGTTACAATATTTTCCCTTATCAGTTAGTGAGCTGTAATTTTGATAAATCCTGCAAGCTTATTGGTCAATTCTTCTGGGAGATAATCCCGTATCGTCTCTTTTATTTTTTTTCAAGATGAAACAAGTGATATCACCCCGTATCACTTGTTTTTGTTTTGTAGATGTTATTTTTATCTTTTCTATCATTTTTAAGATCGTTGTGGGCATGCGCAGTTGTAATTTCAATCAAGTGATATCAACCCGTATCACTTGAAAAACTACAAGGCGCGTGCATTTAAGAACGTGTGTGACAATTTATCCGCGCGCATACAAGCGCACATCAGTTCCATGCGCGTAATGTTTACACTTTTATGTTTACACTTCAAGAGATAAAATCGTTGCACCCTGCTTGTTCTTATGTAATACGGGAAATATCACCATTCTGGTACGAGTTAATATACATTCTTGCAATTGGTAATAAATGTTTGTATTTTTTTTGTATCTCATTGGAATATCATGCTGTTATTTTCATGTTTTTTTAAGATCATTGTATATGCACGTCTTTGGACTTCACGCTGAATGAAAATTGTCTTGTAATTAGCGAAAATAAAACTCAAGCAAAAATTTCAGCTTATACGGTAGGTTAATATATTTGTAATATTCCTTTTTTTTCTCTCTCCCTCATTTCTAATATAGATACAGGAAGATACCTGAATACCAGTTTCCTGCCCAGATAGAAGACTCCATGACAGCCACCAGATATTTACTGACCCATGCCAGGGACTTCGGAGTGGACGCCAGCAGAGTAGCAGTGTCAGGTGACAGTGCAGGTGGTTACCTAGCAACCGTCGTCGCCCAACTTGTGTACGACGACCCGGATCTTCCAAACATCAAGGTCCAGTTGCTGTTTTACCCCGGAACGCAGATGTACGACTTTCAGACGCCGTCGCATCAGAAGTGTAGGGCTTTGTTCGGGAACAACGGAATGTTGACATCCCAGACGCTTGCATGGCTCGGGAGCATGTACCACTTCGGGAAGGCTGATCTCGAGTTCATGGGGCAGCTGGGTGCGAATAATCACACAGCGCCCTCGTTCAAGCAAACAAAACGCTACCAGAAAAATATAAATGTCAGCCTGGTTCCGAAGGAGCTTGTGCCGGATTATTACAAGCCGCCGCCGAATGACACGGGCAGTGATGAATTATGGGAGAAGGTCAAAGATGCGTTCCTTGATCCGCGACACGATCCGTTGATGCGTGACGACCTCAGCGGTATGCCAAACAGTTTCATCGCGACTTGCGGGTTCGATTGCATCCGAGATGACGGGATCATGTATGCGAAGCGTTTAGAAATGGCTGGGAATCATGTTGAATGGGTTAATTATGATGGGTGTTTCCATGGCGTACTTTGGCAGGGGTGGATCAATTTTAAAAATGGAAGGCAAATGCTGGAAGATGGCTTAGCGTATACTAAAAAGCATCTCTGATCATATGCTTTCTTGTTTTAATCAGTTTTTCCCGTCAATCATTGTCTCTTCTCTTTGCTTATTTGCTCTTTCATCATATGTCAGTACACTTATTAGAATATTACAGTACATGTATTTATTATGATGGACACTAATGTCCTGAACAGAAAATATAATTGTCTACCCTCTAAGGTCATAATCAAAGGAGGTTATTACCACTTACATACCGTATATACAAAATGATATTTATAACCTGTATGTATAATTTGAATGGAGATGATAATTTGATTGTGATAAAAATCATGAGTTTCTCCATTTTCAGCAATCCTTTTTCTGTTCTTTGATAGAGTTATGCATATACTTGTGTTGTTTTATCGTACGGAATACTGAAGACAAACTTTTGAAAGTTCAACATTCAAAATTCAAATGATGCATTCTCCAAAGTTGTCGAAAAATGGACTGATACAAGACAGATATCTTTGTTTCATGTAGTCTTGTGAGGCAGTGCTGAAACATGGCCATCTATTGTGTGGAGGCGGCGTGGTGTAGTGGTTCTGACTCTCACCTTTCAACTAGAGGGTCGTAGGTTCAAAATTCACCCATGGTGTTAATTTCTTTCAGCAAGAAATTTATCCACATTGTGCTGCACTTGACCCAGGTGAGGTAATGGGTACCTAGGAGGAATATTTATTCTTTGAAATATAAAGTGCGCTTGAGAAGAATGCTTCACGGTACATCGAGTTATCTTTCTAGGAAATGTGAGTGGTCCTGAAAAGGACCTATCCACTCTCGACGTTTCAATGAGCATGTTCTCATCGATTTCAAGAGATTCTCTGGGCTAAAAATACTTAATAATACAAAGCGCCTTGAACACTCTGCAGGAGTGGATACGTTCGCTATATAAATTGCTTCTTCTATTATGTTTATTATCATTGACGAACGTTTTTCATTAAGCTCTGTGTGTGTCAAGTATGGTTGAGGGTATTCATACTCATGTACCTCTGTTTGGAAGTTTTCTTTAGATACACTTCAGTGGACACAATATTGGTATGCTATGGTTGCACGTACATGAATGTATCCAATCATACATTTTTCAATGTTGATATCTGACAACCAAAATTTTATTATGAAATTGTGTTTTTTCCAGGTTGTATACAAGGCTGTATGAAACATTGTTTTGAAGTTCAAATATGTATCTTTTGGTGAAAAAGGTTTTCCAAAGAAGATGTCTAGATGTAAAAAAAACTATTCACCACATTCTAAACATACAGGGGCAAAGGGTAATAGGCCCCCTAAGATTAAAAGAGCCCATGCAAACTGTACTATGGGCTTTTTTTTTCAGGAGGAAATTATGAAAAAGCCCCTCGTAATTTAAGAAATTTATTTTTACTCTGATTCACTGAATTCAATCACTTTTACTCATTTGTGATTTATGTCAAAATGAAATTATTAATTTTCTATACACCTTGCCGACATGAAACTTTCCAAATTATTTGAAGTAATTTCTGAAATTTAGAGAAATATTATATTTTTAACGCTTGTGGAAAATTTACTAATATTAATTTATTTACAATTTGAGTTGTGGTATTTGGTTCTGTCAAAATTGAATACAGTGAGTCAACCTTGCCTAAGTTGATTCTGTTTGGACGGAAGAAATGGCTTCAAGTTATCGTTTTTATTTCCAAGGGATAAAAGCTATAGAATATATACAGATATACATGTAGAAGGGAACTTGAAAAGACCTTCGACAATTATTTTACTTTGGCAAGGTTGACTGTATATCTAATATGCTACCTTACGGTACGGTCATTAATGCCTTTTTGAATGCCATATGTTACAATCTTTTTCCTACCATTTCAGAAATGGTATGAACATTAATTGCAGGGTATTTGTAATTTATGATCCTGTTTTTCATCATTCTTCAATCATTCGTGATCTGTATCCACTGAAATATTAACAGAATTTAACCTGTTTTGAAGATGTAACTGTTTTATTGTTGTTTATTATGCATTGTCTTTGAAGTTTGGATAAAAATTTTGGTATAGTGCATGTCATGGGCACAATTTATTTCCTATAAGTATACTACATGTTGGCCATTTTGGAAGTTGTCAACTTAGATATGGGATTTAACACAATTACACCTATGGTCATCTTTGGTTGAGGCTCCTAAGCAGTTGCTAAGCTGAGCCCTGTAGAATGTTACCAAATTCTTAACATTGATATTCAATTTTGTTCTATTCATCTTCATAATTAATTCTTTTTATAAAAGAAATGAAGTTAATTTGTAACTTTATGCATGCACTGAATATGATTGCTCCATTTGTATAGAACAAGCAATCTAGTTCCTTCTCCTTGGTACATGTATTTTTGTATATTTGGATGGAAATAATAGAGATGTTAACACAACAACAAATTACTGCAGCTGAAACACCGTTCTTAAAGACCAATGTTAGGATTGAAGTAATTTTTCTAGCGGACACCATTTTATGATATGATCGCGATCCAAATCACTCTTCGGAATTTGATAAAATTCAGAAAAATTAATACATGATCGACTATCGTGTGAACAAAAACTAATTTTAGCATTTGTACAGTAATGGGGCGTTGTTCAAAAGTTGCAATCGATTGCAAATTAACTGCAAATCAGGATGCGTATGAAACAATGATTTTGATTGAAACGTTCTGATCAACTGCAACTTTTGAATAACACCTCCTTCATCTCTGAATTTACTGTGTGTTATAATTAGTATTCATGCACACATTGTATGGGATCTCATCTGAACACCACGACAAATAACATTGAGGTTTGGATCGTGATCTAAATCACTTTGATTTTTTTGTGCGAACACCACAAGCGACTACCTACTAATCTGGGGTAAACGTCAATTTGTGTTTACACTCGATAACATCTGTTTAGCGTAGTACTTGATATGTAGTATTCAGTGAGTTGTGTAAATAGAGACTTTGATCTCACACTTCTCATAAATAGTTTAAAGGTTATTTGGAGTTCTAGACCCTCTAAATCTCATGCTTTGGACGTTGGACCTGTGTTCATGATGAAGCAAAATTGCATTTACTTCTATTGATCTTATGCATGTGAACCCTTGACCCTTGTTGTCTCTGGGTGTCTGGTATATTTTAAAGAAATTAAGAGAAATTTACTTGATATGTAATTAAAAATGCTTCTAATTTTACATTGTGTGACTATGCTAGGAAAGGCTTGATGTACATGAAGACTAGAAAAAGGCATTAAAATTGATGCCAGACAGGAGTGCTACAAACCCACATGCCCAAACCCTCATTTCATCCATTGATTTCACAAACAGCATAAAAAACACTAAAATTTACATAGTAAAATATGTAGCAGAGTAGTTTTAAACTGATTGACGGTAACATCCAAAAATGAATGCCCTTATGGGAGGCCGACCGATACGAAAACATTGCATAGAATAAGTACATATTATAAAACACAATAAAATAAAAATTGAGCCATTGGGCAAGTAAATAAAATTGTCACTTGCCCAGATTGGTAATTAATAGCATGACTTATAGACTGTCTGAATTCTTTGTGAGAATCCGGTTACAAGATCTATCATTTGACCAACTACACTGACAGCTCAGCCAAATATAAGCATGTGCAGCTGCTTTTGCTTGCTTTTATGTTTTAGGCAAAAGATATTGATGTTCGGGCAAGTGATTTGAAAAGTCACTTGCCCAACAGGGCAAGTAGTGCAAAAATTTCTTGTAGCACCCTGCCAAATAAGTTAACCTTAGAAGCTATTTTATTAATTTGGAATTGCATCAACTGTTCTAAAACCCCTCAAGAATGCAGTTTCTGGAAGATGAATTGTCCAAATGTCTGTAATGATGATGATTATAATGAAAATGATTTTGCCTCTAAAGATTGATGTGTACTGTACCTTGCCTACGATTATATGAAATCATGTTGCTCAAAATTTATGTCAAATCAAACTGTGCCATCTTATTTAAAGGGCATAATGCAAAGCGCCTTGAGTACTCAGCAGAATGGATATGTGCGCTCTATAAATGGCATCTATTATCATTATTGTTATTATTATTATTATTATTATCATTTTTATGATCAATTTTTTTCTGAGGTGTACCTTTCATGTAATTTGTATGCAATGTAAAAGTGCAAAAACTTTCTTCAACATGATATGGTTTACTGTACGCAGTTAAGAATACTTTTTTTAAAGTTTACAGTATGGTTTATAAAATGTCATCATTATGTTGTGTTTTACAGGGACCATTTTATTGGAACTCTCAATATAGACTTTTGCAACGGATGTTGACTATAAATCAAATCACTTTTTGTTACATCAATGATTTTAAATGTTTTTGGATTGAACACCAAATTCATGTTACTACTTACTTACATGAGTTTGATATTCATTAATTCAAGGGCATATTGAAATTGAGTTACTTTTATTTGGGGGAAATGAATGTATCTAAGATTGATGTGGGTAGTCAAGCATTGTATGTAGTCTACAATGTTCCAAGGAAAGACATTTCCATGGAAGATATTCAGTTAAAAATTTTAGGGCCAATTGCATGAAATGGTATTAGCTATGCTCTTCTTGCTACGACGTTGTTATAACAGTTTGTGCCACCCTCACAGCGTAGATTTATCAATGTATGTGTCTATGTTATGATTGCGGCACAGTTAAAGTGAATGTATAGCAATGAAAAATCATCTCAAAACAAGTTGAAATGCAATTAATCTTATCGATACCCATGTAACTAAAAGTATCTGAAAATATGAAAGCATTAATATATCGCTTACTATCTCAAAAAAGGGAAAATGAATCGCCGTTCATAAACCATGTGGTTTGGGGCTAATGGAAAGATCGTGCTTTTACCCCCGGAGGTCCGGCAGAGGTTTGTCAGCGCGTGGTGCCTTGCTGAAAAAAGATAAGCGTCCAGTCGGACGTTAACAAATTTCCATTGTTCAATCGCTTATATATTCAAATGTACTTGACGTATAAGCCCATAAAATACATAGCATGTCTATTTTAGGTAAAGGTTTAGAATTATGACTATCGCACTATCTGACTTGGCGTAATTTTATTTCAGTATTTGGCAAAGTTATCTATTGACTTTAAGATGTCTTAGCAAGGAGAGGATAGCTAAGTACATTCTGTGCATTGGCCCAGATGTATTACTTGGTTTGCATGAATTTAATGGGTCAAATATTCACAAACCATAATACTGTGTTTTTTTTACAGTCATTTGTTAGAGTATAGGACCTATTTCAGTGCATTTCCACTAGTCTTTTTCCAGGACTGTTCTGTTGAGCGAACATACACATGCCGATTATATGCAATGCGACATCTCTGTGAGATTTTGGCTTTGTGGGGTTATGAAAATAAATGTGAATTCAATGGCTAGAGTAAGACTCTTTTAGAGTAGTGCTGTGCTCTGGGAGGAACACGCTTTGTCAAGAGTATGAAAGAAAAAAAAAATGTCTAGAATCAAGTCTATATTTATGCTAACTTATACAGTCATTGATGTTTACTGATATGGTTCTATACTTTTGCTAATGACTGAGTATTTTGCATACTGTTATCCTTTTTTTATTTTTTACAGCGAATCAAAGAGTTTTTACCTCTTCCAGCATTCTTGCCCAAAGCTACCTCTTAATCACATGTGATTCAATCATATATTTATTTGCACTAGCACAATACATGCATTTACGGTCATTCGTATCAGAGAGCATGATGGCATGTCTATCTAGTACGGAAGAGAAATCGAGCAGTGTAAACAATGCGCATAAGATCAATTGTACTAGAAAGATATCCCGGCATGCTTAGCATTTGAAACAAGCATAAAGGCATATAATTCATACACTTTAGCAAAGTCGACTTACGATAGTAGAACATATACAAGCATGATTCGAGTCATTGTGTAAGTCTTTGACAAATTGAATTCATGCAAAGCAAGTCAGTATGCACTGTATTGCATACCATTGTGGAAAGTACTTCATGTTTAAATATAGTTTGTGCCTTGTTTGAGCATTAACATGAAAATGTAATGTATCATGCTGATGTTGATGTTTCAAGGGTGGTATTCTGAAAATTGTCTAATCTTTGGTCAAATCTTTTATCTTATCTCCATGATATATTACACTACCAGTACTTATATAAATCTAAAATTCTGAGCATTCATACAATCAATCAAAATGAGTGTTCCATATCCTTTTGAAGCATCTGGTAAATAACACAAAATCTTGCATAGATTAAAAGTGTAAAACTTGAATAAACATATTAAAAACAGTTTGAGCAAAATACATTTTGAAAGATAATTAAAATTTTTATCTTTTTTTAGCAAATTGGCAAATTTAGGTGGCATGAAATGACAACTGATATTGAATTATGTTCTCTACACTTCTCTACAATCTGCTTATTACGTACATCTCATTGTTTTAAACCCTTGTGCATTTTCTTGTGTTAATTCTTTTAAGCAAATTACTATTTGTTGATGAATTCATACAATTAAATGAATCAACAACCATGATCAGCAAATATCTTCACAAAACCTTAAGACAGCTATCACCAATATTTTTTCATGAACACAAGATGCGATGAAATAGTTTTGAGAACACCAAATACAGTGCTGAAATGACTGTACTGTGTTGCGCTCCCTGTTGACATGTGCAAAGATAATACAGATAAGATACAAACCAAAGATGACACAGATATCAGAATACTACCCTTTGGCGGTATTTCACCAAGTTATGTATGACTGTAAAATGACTGGTATCAGTTCTTGTGCTGAATGCTCATAAGATTATAAATCACGTAACACATTAATTGATACCAGTCATTCTGTAAGTCGTTCTGTAAGTCTTTCTTAACTTGATGAAACACAGCCCCTCTCAAAGGTGTTAGATTTACTCTTTCAATGTAATTGATGTGGTGTATACATTTTTCAAAATGATTGTTTATAATGGTGACGGGCATTGCAATATTTAGATTGGATTGAAAATCATGTATCTGATATTATAATTGTGTGAAATAAATGAAATGGGAACTTGTAGGGTGTGCGTGTGTGTAGCTAGTCTTGTCCATGACAATGCATTACAATCAATATAATTTGATTGGTTTTGTAATTGAAATCAACTGTAATTTTACTTTTTTTGCAATGGTGATGGAAAATTATAGTAATCGAAAATTCGCATTCAGAAGCATTCTATTGATAACAAATTTATGATAAAAATAGAATGAACAAAGTTATCATAAACTGTTGTCTGGGAATCTCCAAAATGACTACTGACCTGATTGGGGCAAGTAAATCATTTGGGTAGCATGCATTTGACTTGTTGTGGCAATATACAGTAGATTAGCTTAGTCTGTCATTTCAATTCCAAATAAGAAAAGATTGTTTCTTTTCAAAAAGAGATCATTTTTTCAAGCTTTTTTTACCAAATGAAACATTTTTTTGTAAAGCGTCACATTTGATAGGTCACATACAATATTTGTATATTTTGAAGGAACCTTTGTGAAATGTGGGTAGAAAAAGCAATGGGCATTAAAACCATGAACTTTATTGAAGATTTTTGCACAATGATGTGTTGATTAAATTTGTATTGAATTTGTCAAGTTCGTCTTTAAAAGATGCATCATTTCCTTTACTGCTGAAGTAGGCGCAAAATTTTAGCTGATTATTTTTTTTTCATTCTATTTTACAAAATGCAAATTTTCAATTGTTAGCCTTTGTCAAGACACTGGACTCCACTTCATCATTGATTAATATCCAAATTTCAATGAGCAAATGGAGAGCGCCCTCTAGTTGTGGCAGCCAATTGTCACGTTAGTACCTGGGATGGGAATGTGGATTTGATTTCAGTGAGGATATTTATCATCCAGGGCTTTGAGTTTATAGAGCATCTATTATCTCAGTCACAGGGTTTAAAGCCCAGGTATAGTTTTGGTAAAAGCGAATATTTTTATCGCCAAATTTTGTCTTCAAATCTACTTAAAAAGAAACATGATATCATGAACATGTTGTACAAAAGATTGTACGAAAAATTAACAAGTTTTGGAAAAGTTATAACCTAAAGTGTGAAAAATATTCAATATTTTCTTTCTTGATAAAGGACAGCTTCTCATGAACAGAATTGGATAAAAATTTCAAAATTTATTCTTTATGTATTCCTTTTTAGCATGCTTTAATAAAATCTTGGAAATAATTTTCTATATGCCCGATAAGAAGCAAAATATTGTTATAACCAAGAGAGGGCGCTAAATACGATTTAACGGTCAAATTCAAATTTTCAAAAGAATTCGCTCGTAGAAAAATATGCTATGATCTTGAAATGTGTATAGAAACTATATGTCATGGTATATATCCCCCAAATTCACATTTCTTTAATCTTTACCAAAACTATACATGGGCTTTAAGCCTTGATAATCAAATTTTGTATCTATACGTAACTTATTTTGCGTGACCAGTTTTGTACTAGCTTTGTAATATTGTAGGTCATCAGTCTTCAAAAGAAAGATAAGAAAACCAACCAATCATCTCACTAATCTCTAGTTTTACTTTATCTTGTCTTCTTTGATCTTACCAAATATTATGGTACACTTCCGCTGCTTCATTTGTGATAATAAATTTATCAGTGTTGTCGAACAAAGGTCTGATATTTTGTTGTAATTGGTTTAGTAATGTTTCATCATTGTTTTATCATAATTGAATACAAGTACTAGATATCGGCTCCACAAAGAAACAGATGTGCCAATCTTTCCGGTTTATTTATGAGGTCAAAATTTAAAATTGAATAATGCATCAGCTGAGCAAAGGTGAGAGAAAATGTGACAAAAATAACCCTGCTCTCGGCCATGCACTCGTCATTATATGAAAAGAGACCTCATTCCTATTCCGGAATGGTTGGCATCTATGCATACTTGTTTTACCTTTTCTAGAAAAAAAATAAAAATGTAAAATTCTGTGTACAAAGTGAATGGAGAGTTCGTAATGTTGGCAGTAATTTTTTTGCTTGCAGGTTGTCAATTCAAGGATCCCATTAGGGTTGGAATTCAAAACTCTGAAAATTCATGACTTTTGGATGGATTATCGGATTTCACAAAAATATTTTCACAGTTTGATCATTGTATTTTTCTTCATCTACTGGGAGTACATAAATGTTTCAGGAAGATAGAACACATTATGTGCTTTGGGCCAATCACTTTTGATGTAGGGCTCTACCACATGCATTAAAAGAAAGACTTACCTTTACTTTTGTGCCACCCTTTGCTGTTCTTCGCAGAGAATTTTTAAACTGAAAATTATCATTAAAATTGGCAACACATTGAACATTTGAAAACGTAACTTTTTTAATAAGTAAATTCTAACCGTTTTTACTTGCTTTTTGGCGATGAACGATCAATTTAGCAACATTTAATTGATTGTCTTAAAAGGAGAATTAAAAAAGATTGTGTTACCAATTTAGGAAAGGAATAGTGATTGAAGTTGTTTGATAAAATGATTCCTGTCCTGAATGGGTTAAAGGGCATCTAACACACATGACATTTTGTTAATTTGTAGTATACACAAAAAAGTTATACTTAACACTCCATGACATTTGGAAGGTGTTTATTTTTAGAACAATTTGATTTGAATTGATTTATTTATTTCCATTTAAAAAACATACAATATAACAAAAAATTAAGTGTGAACAATATCGAGCAATCATAAATTGAAACAAAATTACAAAGGAAAATCGCATACAGATATTTACAGGATAATTGTTTACAAATTAAGGGGGTTGATTTAAACGATCAAGCATTTATGATTATGAAATGGAGGGATGTGCTGGAAAAAGCAAAGCTTGTGATACGCACACCCCCGAATTACAGTTGCACTAAAGAAAATAATGGGAGTCGTTATAAGGAATAATTTGATTAAGGATAAAAGTAACAAATAAAGAAATGGTGGAGTACGGAGATGCAACCAAAGAGATGTAAGATTTTGTGCATCTAACAAACGGTATGAATAGTAATATATAGAGACGGATTGGAGGTTTATCTGAATACTAGATGAGAAATAATAGCGAGATTAGGAGAAGAGGTAAAAGTCTAGAGAAGGGGTATGTGAGGCAATAAACGGGTATCAAAATTGCTGAAGGAGGCGCCAAACTTTAGGTGATGACCTCTTTCAAAGTTTTTTGTTGCTTTTCAGCGAGTTAAGTAGATTTTTTTCAGAATTTTTGTTGTTGTTGTTGTTGTTCAGTGATTTATACCATAATACCATAAAGAATCTTTTGATAGAGGTGAATTAAATGATAGATTAGGAGTCAAATTCATTGCAAACGCACTTGGCATATGGCCACAAGGTCGAAAAATCAGATCAAACTTTACTCCTTCAAACGAATTATTTTAGATCACTTGTGAACCTAAACTGAATAAAAGGCATAATTATTCAGAATAAGCGGGTTTACTATTAAATAGATGCAAAAGTACTGCGTTCTTGATTTGATGACACGAAAGCTTGCCGGAGGCTTGTCCGACATAGCAACAAGTAACGTATTTTAACTGCATTCCAAGTATTGTATGCCAATTGTCAATCAGTGGTAAGAAACGTGCATAAATTTGAATATTATTCGTAAACCGACCTATTGAAACATCCGTGGTCACGGTTAAGAGCTCTCTTCTCCAGATTGATTGCATTCTATACAACTTTTGAGCCCCGGTCACATAGGGCCCCGGAAGCAACACGAATCAACGCGACTCTTTGTTCCGAGGCAAATAACTGTGAAATTAGCAAAGAGTCGTGTTTAATCGTGTTGCTTCCGGGCTTCCATGTGACCGGGGCCTAAGATTTGCACACGGATTCCATCGAACGATCGGAACACCACGGAATACCACGCCAGAGCTTCGGCCAGGAAAATGGCGGGAATTTCAAAAGTTTACCGCAATTTGGACAACAATCCAGCTACTGGAGCATTGACTCTAGAAAATAGCTAGACCTACTATAGATTTTATTTTCACAAACTACCACAGAAGTAGGACGTTTCTGGATGACTTGCTTATAATATTCCATCGCTTTACGTCAAAGGAAGAAGTTGGATTTACCTCAAACTGGTCGATCTGGCGTAAATTTGCAGTTTCATTTATACCAAATCACTTACTAACAATTACTATAAACTTGATTAAATAACCAATATCAATGTACCAATTGACAAATTGAATTAGAGAATAACTGCCAACAGCAATATGTAGTGTACCCCATATCACTACAGGACCGCCTTTTATCCCATGACCTTTGATACAAATTATATTAATCATGATCTAATTTTATGTAAAAGTAAAAGTTTTCTAAAACGATACGAATGAAATTGGAATCTACTCAAATTTAAGATGAATACCGCACCAAAGAGATTTCGGTGAATAGTCATTAGTCAAGCATCCAAGATAGAGGTGACGAATCAGGCGTTATGTTAATGGATTCAGCCAATAGACAAGCTTGATAAAAGATGATTTATACTGATTCACCTCCCACACCCTGTTGGAATAAAAGTTGTTCAAAAAGCCGCTAAAGAAATAAGGATGTCTAAATAAAAATCGCTTTATGAAGAAGATTCTTTTGTTTGAAGACCTGCAAACTTATTTACGGAAAATGGAGAAGCAGTATGTGTTTAGGAAAGCAAAAAGAGAATCCTGTTAAAAAAATATTGCTCTGAAATTAATATATTTCAGACGGAGAAAAGGCAATGGTTTTCTTACGAGCTTTATAATCCTTAAAGTTCAATTTAATAGACAGATGGGAAAAGTAGGAGGTGGAAATGTAAAGGAGCATTAAAGAAACAAATGAATTTGATGATGACGATCTAAATTATAATTTCAAAATAAAAGAACTCGAAAAGGTGATTTCTGAAATGAAAGACATTGCGAAAGGGGTGTACGCCCCCCAAATGATACAGTATAATTTACCAAATATCTTTAAGTCTGGGTTTATTTGCTTATAACTTGTTATTCATGCCATGTCGGATGAAGTTATTTTGGACTTATTTTATGTACTTAAATGAATATTATCACATATGTTACGTATTGACAATAATTAGAAAGGAAATTATTCAAAATAAACGATGTTATAGTGCATGTATATAGCCAATTTAGATTACTACAAATGCACTGTATAATATATTTACCTCTTTTGATTTCGAATAGGATTCAGAAATAAGCTCTAGGCGAGTCTATCCCCTGCCACGTATTGAAATTATCTAATCATTATTTTATATTTTTACAAGCAATGTACATTATGTATTTTATAACAATGATTTATTTTGTAACAACTGTATAAAAATGATTTATGTTTTTCACAAGTGTCTGGAAAGTTTGCCTAGTCATTTAGGGTAATTATCGGACGTTTATATGTTATTTGGTTCAAGGTCCTTTATGGAATTAGACTTTACCCTGTTATGTACATTTATATCCGGGAATAGTATACCTATATATCCTCCCTTTTTGGTCTCGTTCATTTCAACAATACATTGGCGGAAGGAAACCTAAAATGCTGTTCTTAATTTTATTTATTCTCATTTTTTGCGCTGTATTAGCTTTCTTATTCCGGACACCGGTACCTGAAGGATTGACTGAACCATGGAAGTATCGTATGCTGATCGGCTGTGTGACTTTACAATCGATGCTGGTAAGATATCTTTTGAAGAGGTCTTTCTAACAAACTCAAGAGTTCAAAGTTCTTAACGAGAAATTAGTGTTGTTGCACCACCATAGTCCGCTTTAATGCATATGAAATTAATACACGATATAATATATTTCCGTAAAATTAAGTCGAACGCCAATTCAATGCTCCTTTGTAATGATATTCAATTCGGAACCGGCAGTGCGATTGTTGTGCCTTACGGCGAAGGACCTATTGTCAATGACCCACTTTATTTTTCGGAAATACTTTTTATCGTGTTTCAATTAGTAAAATTTCTATATGATGTCAACTAGGTTCCAAACATTTTCTTATGATTATTTTAATTCTATTTGCTCTCTCCTCTTAACACTTAAATGTATAGATTGATAATAGCCAGCTGCAGGACGTAGAACTTTATGTAAATCGATCTGATTTATACATTACATTGCTGCACAAATATAACTGTATACGAAATGCATAAGCGACGGCAACTTTAGAATATATCAAAGAAGGGGCTTGTAAGACAAGAGAGATATGATTAATCAGGGAGTTGCGAGTTTTGATTGTATCTCTATTGTACAAGTTTTCCCATCCTGATCATAGACATAGGATTAATATTTACCCTACCTGTCCACACAACGTCCATCTGGCGGTGTTTTTATTCTTGTTTGTTAAGATTTTCTCATGTTTGAAAAGAAGAACATACACTTGACGTAATTTGTTTTGAAATTAAACTACCGTAAACTGGGGCGAATAGGGACGCCGTCAGGGACAACACTTACTCCTTCTATTTAGATCTGTTCATATTTGCTTTCACTTTTTGTGTGTTTTTCATATATAATGAGAGAATGATTCCATAAAAGGTTCGGAAGTGGGATGCATCTCGTATAAAAGAAATTCTTAGGCCTAATTATTCAAGTTTTGACCCTGATCACCCGGTGTTCAGTATCAAGCCCGTTTTACGTTCGTTAAAGAATCAAACAGTAATATATGTCTTAATTATCTCCTCTCCCTTACGTATCACTCACATATACACACACGTACACACACACACACACACACGCGCGCGCGCACACACGCATGTGAATATATGTACACACACACACACACCTAAATACACATGTACATACCTACACATACACACATGTACACACCTACACATACACCCGCACACACACACATATACGTTCACACCCACACACACACATACCAGAGAGTATTAACATACTAATAGAGAGTGTTAATACTCTCTGGCACATACACACATCGTTCTCATTATGTCACTATCCATTTCCCCATTATCTTCGATATCTTTGCCCCATTCCCCACTATTTACCCCTCCGCTCTCTATAATTAATTTCTTGTACAGGCTAAGATAGGAGCATACCTCCAGCCCAGCAACCCCAATGCCTACATTCAAGCCTTGAGGTCAATCAGAGACATGACCAATCGACCTTCACCTCCAGAGGTCAACGGTTCAAATATCAGGTCAATGGTCACCCTTTTCGACTGTGTCAGGGTTATTGTGTATGAACCTATCAATAAGAAGGATGGTTTGCAGCCAGCACTGATATACATCCACGGCGGAGGGATGGCATT
This sequence comes from Temnopleurus reevesii, assembly GCA_036244855.1. Lineage (NCBI taxonomy): Eukaryota > Metazoa > Echinodermata > Echinoidea > Temnopleuroida > Temnopleuridae > Temnopleurus > Temnopleurus reevesii. The sequence goes on along the minus strand of BQKZ01002915.1, from coordinate 10,866 downwards.
AGGATCTCCAGGTTAGTTTAGAGCAAACTAAAATTTGCCTTTCACCCCGTTCAAATTATTTGTTTAAAAGCGGCTTCAGCTAAACTAGATTTCAAAAGCTGGTTTACAGGGCCAGTTTTGTCCTGTTCAGATCTAGAAGCACACGAAGTGGATTTCAAATCCACCTCTCATGAAGTGGATTTCTAATTCGGTTTAGAAGTTCACTTTTGTGACCGCTTGTCCCGTTCTTACCTGCCGTTAACCTAGTAAATGCTAATCTAGTTTCCTTTGAAAGTGGTTTACATGTTTAAAGACATGTGCAAGATCGAACGATTTATTCTTGGCGACTGTCGGTCCATAATTTTTTTTGAATATGCATGTTATGATGAAAATGGACAAATATGATAAATGTTATACAGGGGCCTCGGAGTCGGGGGTGGCATATGTAAACCTATTGGATTGTGTAAAAATGTATTACCATTTTTATACAATCCAATAAGCTCAGCCAGCTCCCTAACTCACATCCCCCACTTTTCAAAACATTACGCGACGTCTGTGGTACATCATCAGTAGAACCAATGGGATTCCAATAATCCTCGGAAGAAAATGAAAAACCTGATAACAATATCAAAATACGCTACTCTCACAAAGTCGGCTGATAAAAACTTTATATATTTTAATACTTAATTTTCTTTTGTTTTTAATACAGATGGATACGACAGACGAACAAGAGATGTGGCAGAACGCCTTGACATGCTTGTTGTTTCAATTGAGTAAGTGATGTTTTTTGGATACACCAGTGGTCTACATTTTTTTAAATATCTCTTTCCGGGGCCCCCTCTTTCCTTGGTCCAAATATATTATAGTTCACGTATTGACAAATGATGGAAATAACTCAAAAGAACGATGTTGTGCATTAATTTTAGCAAATTCAATAATTTGATGATTAGATACAATATAAAGATTTAGTATAATATAACAGCTACTATACATTATATTATATTAGAATGTCATATCTAACAATTATCAAATAATATAATAATTTCGAATTATTATATTATATATTGAAATTGGCTAAAATCAGTGCACAATATCGTTCTTTTGAGTTCTTTCCTTGGTCTGTACTCTCCGAAAAAAAAAATCCGTTTTGGACAGTCAGTGGCCGCTGCTATACACTCTTAAAAATACTTCGGTTTTTTTTATACACCATTATTAACACTTTTAAGTCCCAGTTACATAGAGGCCCGGAAGCAACAAGGTTCCAGTTTGTCCAGTTTAGTCCTGAATAACCTCATGAACTGAACCTGAACATATGGGACAGAAAACTCTGGTCACATAGGTCTCAAACGGACCAAAAATTGTGTTGAGTCGTGTTGCTTCCAAGCTTCTATACGTAACTGGGGCTTTACATAAAAATAATAATTTTGTAAAGACTGCCATAAAATGAGTCCGCGTTACATATGGTTGGTTGAGATATAGAAAGATGGAAACTTGCTCAATAGGAAATCATCTGGGATTGGTAAGACTTTTGGTTTTCTCAGAGCTCGAATCCCGTTGGAATTAGTTAATCTTTAATTCAGCTTTAATCTTTTCTTACAATATTTGCACTATATCATACTGCAGAAACATGTGGATATTGTAGACTAGTGAATGCTTTTCATTTGTAGATTAATGAATGTTTTTAATTTGTAGATTAATTGGTGTTTTTCATTTGTAGATTAATTAGTGTTTTTCATTTGTATCTGGTGCTCATTTTTATTGTAACATTATGTACCATTTTGAACTTGTTCATCATCTACAGTTATCGCCTTGCGCCTGAGCACCCCTTCCCTGCTGGTCACCTCGACTGTCTTCACGCCACTACATGGCTCCTTCGAAACGCCAAAGACTACGGAGTAGATGCCAACCGAGTAGCCATCTCTGGAGACAGCGCAGGGGGCCACTTCAGCGCATCAGTCTCCGCAGTGATTCACGATGATCTAAGCCTCCCCGACCTCAAGCTTCAGATCCTAATCTACCCCAGCACCCAGGGCTTGGACATGCTGACTCCGTCTCACCAGAAGTACGATGAGGATTTCGGCGATGAAGGGATCCTGCCGAGGAGTCGCGTTGCTGCTTTCATCAGTATGTACCACCTAGGTCGAGCTGACCCGTCGTACATGAAGCAGCTGCTCGCTAATGAGCACCTCAGTGAGGAGATACGTATGAACTACGTTGACCATAAGCTCATCCCGCCAGAGATACGATGTGAAACACGTTGGTACCGACCTCCCGGCCACACGGCACGGAGCGAGACTCAGTCAAAGCAGACGGAGAATCTGTATCTTGATCCTCGCTGGGCACCACTCGTGCGGAGTGACCTCAGAGGACTTCCTCAAGCATTTGTAACAACATGTGGCTTTGATAGCATACGCGATGATGGGATCTTGTACGCCAAGCGACTAGAGGCGATGGGTGTGAAGACGAAGTGGAAGCATTATGCTTCGGGTTTTCATGGCATTTTCTTCTTGAATAATTTCTTTTGGTTTAGGGTCGGGGAAGAAATGACGAGGGACATAGTGGAATTCATCCAAAATAATATCTGATGAATTTTCATAGATAATCGCCACAATTTTTGTATTCAGGCTGTGTTTAATGATCTAAACGAATTTCTAACTAATGAAACTAAAATCGTTCTCAGATGATTATGTTGTAGTGATGCACATGTGCCAAATCGATGGTATGATAGGCTTGCATTTTTGGGGAACATTTTACTTGGATTTATTGTATGATTATGTTTCTAAACTACTGGCAATCACAAGGCTTCGCAGCATGTTTGATACTTGTGAGTGATCCTTCCATCCTATTTTGGAACCATTTTCAATTTTACGTTTGTATGCTTGATGAGCAAATATAAGCCTTTGAAGACTACAAAATCTCACTGAGTCACGTTTCTTGACGAAGATAAAGACAAGAGCACAAACCAAACTAAACACTCTTACTAATACCAAGGAGATTTTATGACTGGAGCTCACCTTTATGAATGTGAAACATCTAGTATTAATGAAAAGATGAACAATACATGAAGTAATCATTTGATGTACGAGGTTCGATGCCGCCAAAGATATAAACCAATAGACCACTTTCGTAATGTATTCAAATTTATTTATGTTTGCCCCAAGACGAACTATTTATTCAGCTGTCCAAAAAATAATGAAAATACAATACTCAGAATGCCACTTGTATACATTAGCGTTGCTAGGTTGGACAAAAATTGTAGCTTGATCAACCTATAGCAACAACTCCTGCATGTTATCCACATTCCTTCCATTGAAAACGGATTATTTTACATCAGGTGAACAAATAGTTCGTCATTGTGCGTTTAACAAAGAAGAGTGCATAAAATCTGAATACATTACCAAAGTGATGGGATGGGATGGGATGGATACGAAAGAATGGGATGCGCTGTAACTGTGAGGTAAAGATGCACAGAAGTTACAAATATGCAAGAGTTCAAAAGGTAATTTTTCATCATAATCTGACATTCCAAGCATTATTTACAGAGCTGCCAACCAGTACGGATTCCTTTCCACATTTCAACTCTATTACACATAGCAAGGGGGTGTTCAAATGAATAGATATTCAAGATCAATTTACAAGAGGAGAAGAATATAATCAAACACACCTGTTTCTCCGCAAAAACGCTTTATCATCCACCGGCATAAACTGTTTATTGATTTAAGGTATGAATCAAATGAATGTTTTGCTGTAACAAAATGTCATACCTCTCAATCTTATAAATAGCTTCCAGATGCTTTCCAGCTGATACCATTGATTCAAGGAGACAAAAACATGGTATTGTGGACATAACAATGTTAAACTTGATTACTGATGGCCATATAATAAAGTACTCCATAAGAAAACGAAAGGGAAGGAAAATACGGATTTTGGTTGGCAGCTCTGTATTTATCATGATACGTTTCAGAAACTTATTAAAGTGATTTTTTCCGAATATTTTCGAATGTTGTATTTTTGATTTCTATATAATCATTAATATTACTCTCTCACATGCCCTTACAGCCAAAAGTGCACATGAGCTGTTGATTGAAAATGTTTAAATTCTAGCATTTTATGATCGCTGCTCCAATTTTCATCGAGTATATGTGCATATGCATGTTTGATACTACTTCAGCGAAAACCTGTGGAAATTCAGTGAACACCAAAATAAATCATTTTTTTAATTGTAAACGTATTGTGGCTTTCCTAGCAGAGTGTTTAGTGATCGTTCTTCAATCATTTCAGAAATCACCGCATATTTGTCATTCTTCAAGCCGCGGTATCGAACCCACTTCAAAGGAAATAAAATAAGTGGAGACGGCTATTTTTAGTCATTCCGCAACTTCTTTCGGAAAACCTCGTTAGGTAAAGCCCTGCAGGGCCCCGGAAGCGAAACGATTCAACACGACTCTTTGTTCGGAGGCAGTTAACTGTGAATTAACAAAGATTCATGTTGAATCGTGTTGCTTCCGGGGTCCTATGTGACCGGGGCCAACTTCAAGAATGGTGTTGAACCACATTTGGTGTTGCGGCAACACCAACACCATCTCCAACGCCGAAATTGAAGTAACCCATTTTGGTCGGGATGTTGTGACAAAATTTGGATGCACATTCTTTAGTTTCACTGAACTTTTAGGCAAGAATTGGAATAAAGAAAGAATTCAACAAAAATTGTGTCTAAATGTTTACGTTTTGGGTGGATGAGAGAAAGAGAGAGAGAGAGAGAGAGAGAGTGTGTGTGTGTTTGTGTGTTTGTGTGTGTGTGTGTGTGTGTGAATGCTGTATGTTTGCGTGTAATTGTCATGTATTTTCTTGTGTGTCATGTGTGTGGTGCGTGTGTATGCGTTGTACGTATTTTATGTGTGTCTGTGTGTCCGTGCATGTGTTTGTATGTTCGAGCACATACTGATCTCATAGCACCACAAATATCATCGCCATAGAGGTAAGAAATATCATATCGGCATTATATCCTTCATTCATTTCAGTGAGGGTGGAGAGAGCGTTTTTAGGAGAGGAAGAGAAGGTGACGGAGGAGGCTCCGGCCCCGGGGGTATGGAGGAGGGAGGGAGGGGGGGGGGGGGTCTTGTGCGTTATTGAGTTATTGCCTGTCATTGTATTTGCGTGTATATGTGCGTGTGTATGTGTGTGTGTGTGTGTGTGTGTGTGTGTGTGTATGTGTGTGTGTAATATATAGAGCAGTGTCCCGATTTCGCCGAGATGGAGTAGCTCGTGTAGTGATGGTACATGTGGTAGATTAAAAAAAAAAAAGGGGGGGGGGGCTCGAAAGAACCACTCACGATAGCTTCGGTGAAGTTCTTCATGCAACTCCTGATAAATCGGCACGGCTTTAAGCAAGCGCGGCGGAACAAATTTTGATTGGGGGTGGGACAAAGTGAAAAAAGAGCACTTTCATGTCGAAATCGTACAATTGAAGGTACATTTTTTATGACCATAACCCCCCGATATGAAGTAAATCTAGCTGTATCATATGACGTATAATTATTCTTTTCAAAATCTATTTAGGACTTGCTTTTACTTTTGAGAGTTGCGTAAACGCAACTTTTTCTGCAATAGGCCCCCGGGGCCGATTGCTCGAAAAGGTCTTAGCTATCCTCTTCATGCTAAAGCGTCTTAAGTTCTAATGCCACCCTCTTAACATAGTCGTATCAACTCTAATGTCTATGTTACGAGGGTTGCACAAGAATTAGTCAAGACGTCTTAGTAGGAAGAGGATAGCTAAGACCATTTCGAGCAATCGGCCCCAGGTCTGGTGAACTGACGATAGCTCGCGTAAAGCCCCATGCAGTCACATAGGAGTCAGGGGCGTATCCAGGATTTCCCAATAGGGGGGGCGCAAGAAAAGTTTGATCGTCGGAGGAGGATGTGTGTGTGTGTGTGTGTGTGATTGGGGGGGGGCTATGCATTGATGTTGTAAATGAAAATTGACATTTTTTAAAAAATGACTGAAATATTTACTTATAGACTTACAATATAATATTGACACCTCTGGTAAAGATTGATAAAGGCAATTTAAAGTGGTTGTCTCTGCTCACAATATTTCTCCTTGAGCCTCGGGGTAAACACGTGCCGTCCTTTAACTTAAGGCATAAGTCACAAAATTACAAAATCGGACGGGATCTGTCCGGGCACCGGCCGACGTACTAACGGGTC